>CAUYRH010051166.1:0-34826 GCA_963574655.1 Perodicticus potto | reverse complement strand
CGCCTGGCCATTTTTTTGGTTGCAGCCGTCATTGTTGTTTGGTGGGCCCGGGCTGGACTTGAACCCACCAGCTCAAGTGTACGTGGCTGGTGCCTTAGCCCATTGAGCCACAGGTGCCGAGCCTCTTTTCTTTTCTTTTCTTTTTTAAGAGTTAGGTCTGGTATGTTGCCCAGACTGGACTCAAACTCCTGGGCTGAAGCCGTCTTCCTGCCTCAGCCTCCCAAGTGGCTGGGACTAAAGGCATGTGCTGGGTGCAACAACTCAATCTTTTTAATTTTCACCGGGCTGTAGCTTCTGGGCTTCAGAAGCTGAGGTGTCCCTCCTGCCAAACATGGCTCTGTGTGTGTGTGTGTGTGTGTGTGTGTGTGTGTCGGGGGGGGGGTGTTTCAGAATGTCCAACCCCTGTGCTTGGCTACTCAGCCAGGAAGCTCTGTAGCTGCTTATGATGTGTCAGGAGCCCCAACCCCTGGTGTTTGTGTGCCCCCTGGTTTGAGGTCACAGGTGTCAGTGACTGTATGGCCAGAGGCTCTCATTTTTTCCTGGTCCCCTGTAGCCCACACACAGTCTGTGCTTATGAATGGGGTGGTCCAAGGGTCCACAGTATCCCTGGTGGCTGTTCCTGAGCTAACCCAGGAAGGGCCATTAGCCCCCAGGGTACACTGACTGGGGGCTGTTGCTGTTGGGTGTCTAGCTGTTCCCCATGTCCCCATGTCATATTCTGTTTGTAGGTTGTGGCAGTGGCCATCCCGGGATGAGGTGGTGACGAGCTGGGTTTCCTGGGCTGGTCTTCAGAGCTCCGGTTATTTGAGTTCAACCCACAGGCTCCAGCACCTCAATTAAAGACAACGAGCCAGCAAATCAGAGGCAGTTGGGACCCCAGGCGCTGGGACCTCTGGCTTTTCTCAAGCGTGGTGGCTGCTGGGATGAATAGGCTCAGAGGCCTCTCCTAAGTAATTCTAGTTTCCCTTTAAGCAGGTGTCCTGTGGATGGTGGGTGCTGAGCCCGGACTCAGTGTGTGTGGGTTGGCCTGGGCAGCCCCAAAAGGGTGTATATGGGGAACTTCGTGAAGAAGACTCCAGGTTGCAGGGTGGCTCCAAAGAGCCAGGACTGCCCTGACACCCCTCAGCCAGCACTTAGCAGCAGTCACCTTTATCCACAGCCTTATGGGGGCAGTGTGGGGTCACCAGGTCCGGGCTTAGGTCTGGGATGATGATTGTGGGGCTTGGGAAAGAGGCCTCTGCAGCAGCCCCTACACATCAGGATGGATTTGTAGTATCCTGGTATTCTGCCTGGTCCTCTGCAGCCCCTGAGAACCCAGAGTCATCCAGGCAGCTGGGAGTGTAGGGGTGGGCCACATCCGGCATTACATCATTGCTCCTGTCACCCCTACACCCGGAGCCTGGCGCCGTCCAGTGACCCTGCCTCTGAGCTGTGCTGTGGAACTCAGGTGTCAGCTGTCATGTCCTGTGAGCCTCCTGGAGTGCTTCCTTTCCTCTGCAGGGTCGGGCTCACTGCCTGACAGGGGTGAGGGCAGCAGCCCTGGCTGCTGTCCAGATGGGGTGTGGCCTGCAGTCGGGTGGCCCTAACCCTGAAACTGTAGGGTTGGGGGACTCAGTAAGGCTGTTAGGGTAGTGTGGGTGTGGCCAGCTGTGGGGGGGTTGGGGTGGGGAGGGCATCCTTCTGATGTGTGTATGTGTGTGGTCTGTGTGGCTAGTCTGTCAGCCTAGTATGGGTAAGGTGGGCCCTAGTTCTTGCAGCTGCTCAGGGCCTTGGGAGCCAGACAAGCTGGACCCCCCCTCCAGGAGGTGGGGAGCCTTGGATAGAGGATCAGGGTCCTACATAGTGAAGTATGGCCGCTGTGCCCAACAATGAGGGGTTACCAAGGCTTCTCTAGCCATTGAGATGCCACCTCAGCCCTGCCCAAAGCGGGCTAATTCATGAGTTCAGGGGCATTCCTGTGTCTCTGAGCCTCACCTCGGTCTGGCTTGGCCCAAGATGAGGCCCTGCTGCTTCAGGGAAGGGGCCTGTAAGTAGCCTCCAACTCCCACACAGAAAGATGAGGTGAGCTTTCTCTGCAGGGGTGGAGTTGCCCTACCTATGGAGTGGACGCTGTCCTCTTTGCCTACTACCTGCACCCTTTCCTTGGCTTGGACTGGGCCCCAGCCTCCGGGTGAGGCCTGTAAAGGATGCTGGATAGTCCTCCTTGGTGGCTCTGGGTGGGGGCTGGGCTTGGCACAGCTCAGGGCTGGGGTGGCGGGACCTCCCAGGCACTGTCTGGGCACAGACCTCCCAGGTTCCCACCAGCCCGGCCCCCGTGGCTACAGGAACAGGGAAAGGCTGGGACCAATTACGGAGTCCTGGGGGGCTTGGATCCTCCCACTCCCCAAGGGTGGAGGTGGGGGTCCCTGTAAGACGCAGTTTCAGGTGGAGGGGACTTTCTGGTCTCCCCATACCTTGGTTTTGGAGCTGGCTGCCCAGTTCAGATCATGCCTCCTGCCTCTCTGAGCATAGCTCATCCCTGGGTTGCAGCTGCAGACCTGGCCTGACATGGCAGAGGCTGCAGGCCTCCAAGGGCCAGGTGTGGCCATTGGAGGTCTGGGTCAGCCTCCACCTTTCTCCTGGGGTCAGGGTCTCTGATATTTCAATACCAGGTGGGCTCACTCATGTATGTGTGTGTCTCTTGGACAAGGACAGGTTGGTTTAGATGGACACTGGGGACAGAGGGTCCTCCTGGCCTCATGTCCTCCTGTTATCAGTCCTGGTGTGAGCAGAGCCACTGGACTTCTGAAGAGCTGCTGGCTTCCATTCTGGGAGAGGGCAGTGGGGTAGGCAGTAGGTGCCCCTGCTCTCCTGGGCAGTGCAGGCACAGAGGTGTCAGGGCTCAAGTGCTCAGCTGGCCTGGGTGGTGGCTCTTAAGTGTTGGCTGTGGGGTCAGGGTTTGCCTCCACGATTTGCTATAAGTCACGCGGACCAGAGAGTTGCACACAGAGCTGGGAGTCCTGTGGGCACCAGGGTGGGGTGTGTTAGTGGGGTGTCAAGCTGCTTGGGAGTCTAAGGGTGTGGGTGTGTGGTCCAGTGATGTACAAGCTGTTCCTGAATTCTGGTTGTGTTATGCTGTGATGGTCATTTGCCCAGAGTGTCATTGCAGGCTGTGTCCACTTTTAAGAATACTGGATGAGAGTTGGGGGTGTAGAGGCATGCTGTGTGAGCCCTGGGGGGATATTGTGCAAACTTTTGGGGGGTGTACCACTCTGGGGGGGTGGTTTCAGGGCCCGATGTGTGTGTGGGCCTCCCCCAGCGCTACTGGGCAAGAGCTCCGTGGGAGCCAGGCTGATGGGGCTGGGCTGCGGCAGGCTAGGTTCCCATAGCAACAGCAGGGCAGAGCCAGGAAACAGCCGCAGCTCAGGAAGGAAGGCCGCCCTGCCTAAGCAGAAAGCCCAGGGCCAGCCTGGGCTGAGCAGGCGCCAGACATTCTGTCCAGTTACCCCACCCTTGGCCTGCCCTCCTTGCTGTACAGCTGTCCTTATAGAGCTGGTCAGTGAATGACCCTGGTCCTGTGTTTGTGTGTGTCCTGCATTGTGGGGTGTGTGTCAGCACTCTTTGTTGCCCAAGGCCCCTGCATGGCAGTGCCTGCAGTGATTTCCATGCTCTGGGCTGGCTTGGCCCCTCCTTCCCTGCCAGACTGGGAAACAGGGGCTAGGGGGAGGACAGGACAGGATAGGGCACCCTCAGGTGGTCACCTGTCCACCTAGCTACAGCTATGCAGGTCCAGGAACCTGTGCATTTCTTTTCTGTTGTTTGTCCTGGCTTTGCTGACAGGTGGCTTTTGGTTACCCAACCAGTTGGGGGTACCGAATGGGCTGAAGGAGTAGGTCGGTGTTGTTAGGGGTCACCCTCCCCATCTTTTACAAGGACAGGTATCATCCATCATCCACTTGTTTGTTACTGAGCACCCTCTGTGCACCAAGTCCAGCACCAGGAGATAGGCATTCAGCAGAGAGCAAAACAGACCAAGTCTCTGCCTGTGGGAAGCTTCCTGGTGAGGAGAGACAGTCAGCAAATTCACAAACAAGTCAGAATTTGGGGTGCTGGGTATAGGAAGGGGCCTGTTTTGAGTGTTCACTGCCTATTCCTTTTTTTTTTTTTTTGAGACAGAGTCTCACTACATTGCCCTCAGTAGAGTGCTGTGGCATCACAGCTCATAGCAACCTCAAACTCTTGGGCTTGAGTGATTCTCTTGCCTCAGCCTCCTAAGTAGCTAGGACTATAGGTACCCATCACAATGTCTGGGTATTTTTTTTGTTGTCATTGTTGTTTAGCAGGCCCGGGCTGGATTTGAACAGTTTGAACCTGCCAGCCCTGGTGTACGTGGCTGGCACCCTAACCACTGTGCTATGGGTGCTGAGCATCACTGCCCATCCTTTTATGGGGTAACTTTTGAGGCAGCCCTTGAAGGAAATATTTAATATGTGAGGGGATATGGGGATACTGAGAGGAGTGTTTTATACAGAGGGAGAGCCCATGTCAGGGCCCTGGGGAGGAAAGCCTGCAGGGCAGGGCAGCAGGTGTGGATGCTGAGGTGGCTGAGCTGGGTCTGGGAGAGTCTTGCTTTTTTCTCTGAGTAAGACTTGGGAACTTGGGAGAGTTCTGAGTAGAGGAGGTATAATCTGAGTTAGCATCATGCATAGCCTCAGCACAGCTGCCATGTGAAGATGGCAGGGATGATGGACTCACCATAGCAGAAGGGCCTGGCCAGCATGGGACCCCGAGGCATTGCCTCAGGAACCCTAGGTTTTGCTGCCTTGTGAGTCAGACTTCTATGCTTCACCCATAGCCCCTGACCCCACTGCTGCTTGGGGCCCCTGGGGAGGGGCAGGGTGGAGTGACCGCCAGGCTGGCGGGCTTGCAGGGCAGGGAGGGCAGCATTTCTGGGAATTGTGTGGGGGAAGCTCATTGTGAGAGCAAGCCTACAGCAGGCTGGCAGGCCCCACTGGCCTCTGGGGATGCCTCCTGCCTCTCAGAGTGAGACTCTGGAGAGGGAGCTGGGTCAGGGCCAAGGCTAGAGCTGGGCTGGGGACTTTCCAAGAGAGTCACTGCCCTTGGGTGAGGGCTCTTTCCATTCAGCAGACTGTGGGCCTGAGGTACAGAGGTCTGGCTGCAATAATGGCAAAGCCAGGAATGGTGGGTCCAGTCCCATGCTGTGTCCTCATCTGCTGACACATGGGATGAGGCACTCTTCTTTTTTTTTAGAGACAGAGTCTCACTTTGTCACCCTTGGTAGAGTGCCATGGCTTCACGGGTCACAGCAACCTCCAGCTCCTGGGCTTAGGCGATTCTCTTGCCTCAGCCTCCCGAGTAGCTGAGACTACAGGCGCCCACCACAATGCCCAGCTATTTTTTTGTTGCAGTTCAGCCAGGGCTGGTTTGAACCTGCCACCCTTGGTATATGGGGCTGGTGCCCTACTCCCCGTGGGTGAGCCACAGGCACCGCCCCCTTTTTTTTTTTTTGAGACAGAGCCTCAAGCTGTTGCCCTGGGTAGAGTGCTGTGGCATCACAGCTCACAGCAACCTCCAATTCCTGGGCTCAAGTGAGTCTCCTGCCTCTGCCTCCCAAGTAGCTGGGACTACAGGCGCCCGCCACAATGCCTGGCTATTTTTTGGTTGCAGCCGTCATTGTTGTTTGGCGGGCCCGGGCTGGATTCGAACCCGCCAGCTCAGGTGTACGTGGCTGGCACCTTAGCCCGTTAAGCCACAGGCGCCGAGCCGACAAGGCACTCTTGGCAGACCAACTTCCCTGGTCATTGCCTTGCCTGTCCTCAGAGGCTGGCATCCAGGGTTTCTGGATTGGCTGGGGTCACGCCCCACCAAACCCCCAGCCCCCACTGTGATGGGATAGGGATCAGAAGCAGCTCCTGGGTGCCTGGGCTGGGGGAGGGATGCATTCCAGAACAGGGGGTGGAGGGGCCCTGGAGCTGCAAGATACCCCGAGGACCCTGCCTGCTGGTCAGGGAAGCACAGAGGGCCCTGTGTGAGCTTGGCCCCCTGAGATTTCTCACTGCAGCCCTGCCATAGCCAGGGGGGAAGTGTGTAGAAGTGCACGGATGCGGGCTGCTGGGGTCATGGCCAGCTTGGGCAGGCAGGGGGTGGGGACACAAATAGAAAAATAAACGGCCTGGGCGGTGCCTGTGGCTCAACGGAGTAGGGCGTCGGCCCCATATGCCGGAGGTGGAGGGTTCAAACCCAGCCCCAGCCAAAAACTGCAAAAATAAAGAAAAATAAATGGCCTGAGCTTCCAACGTTTCCTGGATTTGGGATGAGGGAGCTGACCCCTGGACCAAAGGTGTATCCAGCCCAATGGGCTAGGCTCTGGGATTTTCCCCCAGATCCGTGCTAGGGTCGTGGCTGCCCCTATAGACCTCTAAGCTGGGCAGATCCTGTGTCTCTGTCCATGAAGACAAGTGTGGAGGCCCCTGGAGGAGTGGACAAAACCTCTACCAAAGGGGTCTTAGCCCCAGGAAGATGAGTTTCCTAGTAGAGGGCCTGGTGGGGGCTTGACAGTCTAGTGGGTGATGGCTCCTGTCAGGGTCTCCCCCTAGCAACAGGTCACATTGTCCCAGTTTCCAATCGGGGCAAGCTGGGAGCAACAGGCCAGGCAGCATGGAGTGTCCTGTTACCTGCAGGCCCTTCCTCCCTTAAGGCTACTGAGCACCTAGTAGGTGCCTGACTCTGTTCAAGGCTGAGTATGGAGCAGAGAGTGGAACACACAGGCCTCCGCCTCTGAGTACATCTGCTGGAAGATAGCTCACTGACCAGTACCCAGTGGATCTGTGGGTGTGCAGGTGTGTGCATGTGCAGGTATGTGCCCATGCATATACCGGTGTGGGGGGAGCAGGCATGTGTGCATGAGTGCGGGTATGTGTGTGGGTGTGTGCATGTGTAGATGCATGTATGTATGCATGTGCAAGCATGTGCATGTGAGTGTGGGTGTGTGCGAGTGTGCATGTGAGGGTGCATGCAGGTGTGTGCAAGTGGGTGCAGATGTGTGTAGGTATGTGTGGGTTGAGGGTGTGTGCGTGTGTGCAGGTGTGTGCGTGTTTAGGTGCATGGGCATGTATGTGCATGTGCAGGTTTGTGCCTGTGAGGGGTGTGCACCTGTGTGCAAGTGCATGCATGTGCAGGTGTGTGTGCATGCCAGAGATGCATCAGAGAGGAAGGGGCTGGGGTCAGGTCTGGAGGGACAGCATGCTATTGCGGGTGAGTGCCCCAGGGAGAATCCAATAGTTTTGATGTTATCACCTTTGAGTGCAACTTCCTGAGGGCACAGAAGGGTCTGGTGACTCAGGCAGTTTGCTGGGGAGAACTCCTTGGAGGAGGAAGTTCCCAACGCCTGTAAGGACTTCCCAACGCCTGTAAGGACGTCCCAACGTCCAGGAGTTTGGGATGTGAATGCTCTGAGCAAGTTGTCACAGGTTAGGAAAGGGATCCCAGAACCAGAGATTTCTAAGGTGTGGAGTTGGGAGTTTTGAGGTTGGTCAGTGCCCCGCCAAGCCAGGGCCTCTGTCTCTCCAGAACTGGCTACATTTATACCCTAGTACTCTGCTGGGAATCATTTGGGAGACATGGAAACCAGGCCAACCGGTTTGTGGCTCGCTCCTGCCACCTAGAGGCCGCTGTTCTTGACAGGCCCCTGGGGCAGTTGCCTGCTGACCCAGGAGCAGGGTCACCAGATTCCAGGTTAGCTGATTGCTCTAGCTGAGTCTAATCCCGTCCCCTTGCAATGGTTGCTTCTACTCAGGGCTGGATCATGTGAGGGTTGGGCCTCCTGTGATGGGGGCTGTGGCAGTCAAGTGGGAAGTCCCCCTCTGACACTCACCCCATTTGTCCTATCTACTCTATTCTCTGCATCATTGCCTCTACCATGAGCCAGGCCACCACTGACCCTATCCACACCCATCTGGCCAGGCTCCTTAGACACCCTGATGCATCCCCAGAGGCTGGGTCCACTGCCAGACCCGCCTCCACTCCAGGAGGGATCCCCTGACCTCTCAGCCCTTGTCCTCAAGGGGCTACAGCATCTTGGTCTCCCTGTCTGCAGCCTGAGTGGGCCTCACTGGTGACCCACAGAGACATAGCAGGCCCTCCCCAGCCCCAGGAGGTAGCAGTTACCTGGCATCTCATGGAGAGGAAAAGGGCCTATGACAGGGTTTCTGGGACCTCCACTCTGGCTCAGCAAGGCAGAGTCTTAGTTCTGAAATGGAGGCTCCCCTCAACACTGTGTCCTTCTGTTGGCTGTGCACACTGTAGATTTCACAGGATGATAAAGGAAACCAATTAACCTAACACGTGATTATAAAAACTTGTGGTAGAGAAACCTGAGTGCTTCTTTATTAACTCACTAGAAAACAAGCTGATCTGTAATCCCAGCACTCTGGGAGGCTGACATGGGTAGATTGCTTGAGTTCAGGAGTTCGAGACCAGCCTGAGCAAGAGTGATACCCTGTCTCTAAAAATAGCTGGGTGTTGTGGTGGGCAGCTATAGTCCCAGCTACTCAGGAGGCTGAGGCAGGAGGATTGCTTGAGCCCAAGAGTCTGAGGTTGCTGTGAGCTATGATGCCACAGTACTCTATCAAGGGCAACAAAGTGAGACTCTGTCTCAAAAACAAACAATAACAACAAAAAAACCCCCAAGTTGTGGTGTTGGCCTGAACACCCACGCAGAGTGCAGCAGCAGTGAGTGCAGTGTCAGACCAGCAGTTGCTGGTGTGAAGCAGCTTTGGCTTGTGCTGTGTTGGTCACAGGCCCTGATGACCAGAAGTGGCTTGTGGCTTTGTTCATAACTGAAGGAGTGATATGTTTCCCCTAGGGGCCAGCAGAAAGGAGATGGAGATTTCTTTCTGCACAGTTTTTTTCTGTCAGGATGTGGTTACTGACCGCTTGGACTGTTGAGACCCCATCCCACTACTCCCTTTTGCCTTATCCAGGCCCCCCACAGCTCCTAGACCCTGTCTCTCTCTCACTCACTATCCCAACAGACAATGTCCTGGAGGGTGTTTGTCCCTCCCCACAGCTTGGGTGAGGTTGTTGGGGCTGGGATTGACCACCATCCCACCTACCACCCCCTGAGACACCCTCTGTAGCCCTGAAACCCAACTTCCAGCCCTCCTGAGCCTCTTCCCTCCTCTGGGTACAATTCTCCTCATACCCCAGGTGACCTGTGTCCGGTACCTCTGACCTACATGTAAGTATTACCAAGAACAAAGACCCCAGGGCCCACTCAAAGGGACAAGGATATTTGTTCTTGACCAGCTCCCCAGATCATGCTTTGAGAGTCACTGTACGAGGGCATCTTTGTGGATTGAAATGTTCAAATAAGCCAAATATTTAAAAGCATCCCTCTTGGAAAGAGTCACTGTGCTAGGGCATCTTTGTGGATTGAAATGAGCTCATTCAAATGAGCCAGATATTTAAAAGCATCCCTCATGGAAAGCTCTCTCACTAGGTCAGATGATCCAGGTAGGGTCAAGAGTGGGCCTCAGTCTCATTTTCCAGGTATCTCATGTGCTCTCTCTGCAGAACTCTATGCTTGTCACACAGGGACCAGCCTCAGTGCTGGCTCCATGATAGCATCTTGGTCAGGGATGTGTGTGCTGGCATCCAGCCCCCATCCTCCCAGCATCTCTCACAATCTGCACAAATCTGTACAGACTCCTCTCACAGCGTGGGGATGCTCCAGCGAAGCCTGTCTTGGCCCTTTTCCCTCTGACTTTAACCCTAGGGACAAAGCTGTGTTGGGATCACCTGGACACACACTTCATTCTCCTCTACACTGAGTTCAAGCTTCCTGCCCAGGAGAGGCCACTTCCGTGCCCCAGCCTTTTTCAGCGTCTCAGATTTCCAGCTTGGTGTTTGGAGGTCTCCCCCAGCTTGAGGGTAGAGTTGCCTTTAGGTTGAATCAACACAACCCTGTGTGTTGGAGGGGCCCGTGGGCTGCCTCCATGGATATGTCCAGGGTCCCCATAGATGACAGGGAACTGGCTTTGAAGGCTTGCAGCCTGGATCATTTTTTTTTTTTTTTTGAGACAGAGTCTCACTATGTTGTCCTTGGTAGAGTGCCGTGGTGTCACAGCTCACAGCAACCTCCAACTCTTGGGTTTAAATGATTCTCTTGCCTTAGCCTCCCGAGTAGCTGGGATTACAGGCGCCCACCACAATGCCTATTTTTTTTTGTTGCAGTTGTTATTTAGCTGGCCCAGGCCAGGATCGAACCTGCCAGCCTCTGTGCATGTGGCCAGCGCCATAATCACTGTCCTACGGCACCACGCCAGCAGCCTGGATCTTTGAAACCATGTTTTCTGGGGTTCCTTCTGGTTCCTGCACAAGGCCAGCTCCTGTGCTGGTTCTGTGGGACGCTGGTTGGTTAGTTATTAGCTATCCAGAGGGTGGTTGAAGGGGGAGTGGTTCCAGCTTCTCCTGGTCTCCTTGGTATGGCTGGACCCCAAAGGCTTCATACATGCTCAAACCACGGGATTCTGGCCACAAAGACTTGCTTGGTTGATCTTGGCTCAGAGTTGTGGCCCCAGCCCACAGTGAGGGGGCAGAGTTAGAATTACCAAAACTAGAGGTGTTGTGTTCACCCATCACAGAGCCTGTGTCTTGGAAAAGTATTGCTCTCTATAAGGAATTCCATGCTTTTTCCTTATGATTAAGATGAATCTCTTTCAGTGGTGCCCTTAGCTCATTTGGTAGGGTGCTGGCCACATACACCGAGGGTGGTGGGTTTGAATCCGGCCCGGGCCTGCTAAACAACAACTACAACAAAAAAATAGCCGGGCATTGTGATGGGTGCCTGTAGCCCCAGCTACCTGGGAGGTTGAGGCAAGAGAATTTCTTAACCCCAAGAGTTTGAGGTTGCTGTGAGCTGTGACGCCACGGCACTCTACCCACGGCCACATACACAGGAGCTGGTGGGTTTGAATCCAGCCCGGGCCTGCCAAACAACGACAATTCCAATAAAAAATAGCTGGGCGTTGTGGCGGGCGCCTGTAGTCCCAGCTACTGTGAGTCTGAGGCAAGAGAATCGCTTAAGCCCAGGAGTTTGAGGTTGCTGTGAGCTGTGACGCCATGGCCCTCTACCGAGGGCGACATAGTGACATTCTGTCTTAACCCCTCCCCCCCAAAACCCCCCAACTCTTTCATCATTAATAGGGGGAAAATTAATCTCATAACTGACCATATTTTCTTGTTCACCTTGGCTGCTGGGAAGCTCAATCATATCTAATGTCACTGAGAGCCCAAGGCATGGTCAGCCTCAGTCATCTAGACATCCTACCTGCCTCATGGTTGGTTGGTTTTAACTTCAGAGACCAGGGGCCCTACAACACTATAGACATCAGTCCCTTGGTCTGCACCAACCCCAGCATGGCACTCCTTCAGGGAAACCAACCAGCATCTGCTACATTACTGAGGAAGTGGCAGGCATGGGGTGGGGGGGGGATGTTGGTCCTACTCCCCTCCCTTTCCCCAAACCTCCCAGGGAGGAGAAATGCCTCTAGCCACACTCACCCTGCTCTTTCCTGGGGACATCTAGCAGTAATGGAGAAAACTATTAATAACAGCTTATGCTCCGTCCCCTGTCCTGTGTTCACTGGGCTACGTGAATCAGCAAATATCCTGACAGCAGCCTGTAAGGCACACACTGCTGCCGTCCCAATTTCTCAGGTGGGGAGACCTAGCAGAGAGCCGCCATGCACAGCCCTGGATCACACCCTGGTGGCTGACTGCGTAGGGAGCCTTGCCCTCGCAGCCTCTCCAGAGACCCCAGGCGCCTTGCTCACCGCAGCCCGGCGCATTGCTGCCGCGCCATCAGGCCATTGCTCGCTCAGGCCCCGGGGCCCCTGGACAGGTAAGCTCCGAGTAGCGACCTGAAGGACCCAAACGCGGGCCTGGGACTGCAGTGGCGTATAGCCGCTAAAGCCGGAGCGTGGGGCTAAGGCGGGTCAACGGCGGGCCGTGGGCGGCGAGAGCGTCCCGCTGGCCTTGCTCCAACCGCCGCCTGTGGCCCCGAGAGGCCCAGGTGGGAAGAGGGCGGCCTCGCGCCCGCTGCTCACGAGACCCACGGCCGGTGGAGAACTCCCCGCCGCTCTCCCGCGGGGTCTTGTGGGACCGCGAGCTTCGGCGGCGCGTCAGGACTACACTTCCCAGGAGGCCGTGCTCCCTGCGGGGCGCCTGGGAGTTGTGGTCTGAGGTGGAGCGGGCGCGGGTGGGGCGGCGGGCGCAGGGACTACATTTCCCAGCATGCAGCGCGCGGCCGAGGGGGCCGGGGGTTTGGGCCGGGGGTCTGCCGCCCGCGGCGGGGCTGTGTCGGCTGCGACAAGTGCGGGAGGCGGCGGCGGCCTGGGTCGGATTCCGAGCCGGGTGGCGGAGGCGGGCGCGGCGGGCGCGGTGGCCGCTGCTCCCGAGGCGATGATGGGCAAAGAGGAGGAGATTGCGCGGATCGCCCGGAGGCTGGACAAGATGGTGACCAAGAAGAGCGCGGTGAGGGGCGCGGGCCGCCAGGACCCCGGGACCCCCGCCCCGTCGAGACCCCGTCGAGTTCGCCGACCCCCGTCAGGGCCGGGAGACCACCTGAGGGGCAGGACGAGGCCCCGCCCCAGCAGAGACTCCCGATATGCGGGGAGACCCCTTTCCTACCCTTCACCCCCGCACTCCCGCAGAGGCCGCGATCGGGCCTGGACCTGGACTCAGATCCCTCTGAGGGCTCTGGACTCAGATCCCTCCTGCCTGGCTGAGACCCCGCAGACCTAGGCCCTGCACCCTTCCCTGTCCCCTAACTGCAGGCCCCCTGCCTGGCCACTGGACAACTTCCTAGGCCCCGCCCCACCCCCACCTTACAACTCAGCCGTTTCTTTCAGGCCGCCGCCCCGAGCCTTTCCCCATTCTAGTGTGGGCACCCTCATGGGGCCTCCACTACTCCCCGCTGAGCCCGGCCCACCTCCTCACCCCACCCCTCCGCCCAGCTCGAAGTCCTCTCCCGCTGTGGTCTCCCATTCCCTTTGTTGCCTGCAAGAGTTTGGAGTCTGAAATTGGACCCCCTTTTTCCTGGACCTATAATATCTCCCCTGCCTCTTTCTGGCCCTTGTCATATCCCTTCACAGGCTGGCCAGAGGCCTTTCCTGACTGTGGGGCCCATTTTCTTCTCTGTCTGTCCCCACCCTGCAAGAAGCAGGTTTCTCTAATAAATTCTTTCCCTTCCTTAGCCAGGACTCAGCCAGCAGCTACTGGGGTGTGGGTAGATAAGTAGAGACCCTAGGGAAGAGACTGCTTGTGTAAGATTTAAGACCTAGGAGCTCAAATGAGCCTGGCCTGGCAGTGTCTGGGCGCTGGAGCCTCTGGCTAGCGCTGCTCATTGTGCAGCCTCAGCCTCTGTTGTCCAGCTGCCACAGTGAGCCTTTGGAGGAAGCTACTCATGAGGCCTCCAGGAGGGGTAGGCCAGTGGGGGTCCAATCCCAGTATCATGACCATGGCAGCCTGTGCAACCTCCACAACCTCCCACAGAAGCACCCTTAGCAGATGGTACTTGCCTCATGGGAGTGGAGAGAGGTCCAGGAGTCATATGGAGTGTCTGGCTGGCTCAATGAACATGACCTGTGCCCTCCCCCCCAGACTGTGAGGTTTTGGGACAGGGCCTAGTTACATGTCTGCTGGGCCAGCCCAGGGTGGTGAAGGCAGCTGAGTCATGGGTTAATGATGGCTTATTCCACCACCCCAGGGCTGTGTGACTACAGTGGGGATTTGGGGGTAGCTTTTTAGGCTGAGTAAGATTGAGTCTAGATTCCTGTTGACCATGGTTCTGGGTTGAGGCCTACACTGGGAAGGGGGCGGGCTCCCATTCATTCCTTCATGCTGGAAATAGCCCCCCTCCATTGTGTTCACACCCATGGGAGACTGTGGGAGCACGAAGCAGGGATGTGGGAAGGATCTACGGCTGTCTCCAGAGATGACCAGAGAATGAAGTTGCCTTCTCAAAGGAGACAAAGTACGACAGATAAAAGCCAGAGTGGGAGAGTAAATATGGGTCATGGAACCTGGGGAGGTCCTTGGGGGCTGGGCAGACCTAAAGGGAGGTCTGGTGGAAGCACAGTCTGGTCAGAATCTCTGCAGAGTGAGTGTAGAGGGGAGAGGAGCATTGCAGAGTGGGGAGTTAGACTCAGCAGAGGGTCTTGGGTGGTTCCAGTGCCTGAGGCTCCTTGGGGGCTATTTGGGAATTTTGATGCCTCTCTGGTTTTGAGGTCACTGAAAGCCATGTTACCTGGTATGCATTACTGTCAAGGAACACTGCCTTTGACCCTGGTGATCATTTGTCCCCTCTGAGGGGGTCACCGGAGGGCTGGACTCTGCACAGCCTGAGGGGCAGGGCTTACCTGGAGAGTTGTCAAGGAGGGGGCTGCAGCCTGGGCAGAGCTGTCACCTGGACTGGGGGGGTCATGGGCCAAGCCCCTCCTGTGGCTCCTGAGCTGCAGGATATCTGTGTGGCTGGGTCAGCTTATCTGATGGTGTGAGAAAGGACTCACACAGGGAAACCCTTCGGTATATTCACAGGGGCCTGGGTCTTTTGAGAGCAAACTGGGGAGGAGGGTAAGGTGATGCATGGCTCAGTTTCAGTTTTAGGTAGGAGACCTTGCTGAGAAACTTTGAAAGGATGGCAGCATGAGACCTGAAGATACTTCGTGGGGGGGTTGTCTAGGCAGTGGACAGTAGGTGTGAAGATCCTGGGGTGAGTGACTCTGCACCCATCTCTGAGGCTGTGTGCCTGAAGTGAAGATGTGGCCTGTTTTTGCCTGGTCTCACTGTGTGAAAGGTCTGGGAGGAAACACAGATCTTGGCAGAGGAGGGAGACCAGGGGTTCTGTTGTAACAGTTTCGGCAACTGTGTGGGGGGCACTTGGGAGCCTGGAGGACTGACCAGGAGTGGGGATGGTATTGGCTGCAGGTATTGGCTGTGGCTGTGCAGCAGTGGAGGCCTGTCCTCAGCACAGGACACTGAAGCTCCTGGTCAGCCTTCCCAGCTAATGGGTGGGTCACTTTAAGGAGAGGTTGCCTTACACACCAGGGCATGGATGGACAGGGTGTGAACAAACCAAGGGCTGCCTTCACCTGTGTGGCCCTCAAAGGCCTGTAAGCTACATGGGAGCTGGCATTTCCCTTCTGGTTGGGCCAGTGACCTGATGTTACAGTGAGGTCATTGCCTATGGGGGTCAGGAAGTCATGTGACCTGTGACCATTGAGACTGGGGAACTGCTTCCCTTCCCATCCCTTGCTGGGGTGGGGGCAGGAAGGGCCCTTTGCCATGGTGCAAGAACTCGTGGGCAGAGCCCTGGGTGCCTCCAGGTGCAGGAATTGTGGCTTTCCTCTGACTCCAGGTGGAGTCTCCAAATTGTCACTGCCTTGTGTCCCTTATAGTGGGCAGGAGGCAGTGGGATTGACCACTAAGATCTAAAGTCCTTTATGAAGGTCCCCCTTCTCCTTCCAGGAGGGAGCCATGGACCTGCTGCGGGAGCTGAAGGCCATGCCTGTCACACTGCACTTGCTCCAGGTAGGTCCCTGCCTGCCCCAGGCCTGGGACAGCTCCTGGGGACAGCCCAGGGGACAGCAGTTCTAAGAGCACCTGGCAGGGCTTGTCCACTGCCCCTACCCCCAGTTATTGGTTGGCACAAATACTTGTCCTTGAGGAGAGGGTCCCTGCCTCTCTCTGGTGCTTGATGAAACAGGGAGGGGGTCCGAGAACAGCCTATCCTGTCCTTGATGGGTAAGGCTCCCGGGTTCCAAATGGGGTGGTTCCCATCAGGAGAGGCATCTACCTCCCCTGCCAGTCCCTAGGCCCTGCCCTGTGGGAGCCACCAAGAGTCTGCCAGGAGGATCTGACTTCTGGGGCAGGCTCCCACTGCCACCCGACCCAGGCCACTTGCCTTGCAGTCCACCCGAGTCGGGATGTCTGTCAACGCCCTGCGGAAGCAGAGCTCGGACGAGGAGGTCATTGCACTGGCCAAGTCCCTCATCAAGTCCTGGAAGAAGCTCCTGGGTGCGGGCCTGGCAGTGCCGATTGTGTGCTGGGGCAAGGGGCCCCTGGAAAGGGTTGGCCTCTTGTTGGTCAGCACAGTGTAGGGTTCTGGCAGTGCTGACCCTGAGCTTGGCCACCTGGGAGTGGGGTGGTGGCAACCTGGGTCAGGAAGCACCCAGCTTGGTCTGAGAGGTCAGCTGCTCATCACTGTCAGCTGGGAGGGATTGCTTTGGGGGCATGGCTGGTGGGATAGTGTGTGTGCTGGGAAGGGGGCTCCATATAGAACAGGGAGAGAAGAGAGTGGAGGCCAGGACCTGAGCTGACAAGCATGGAGGGCACCAGGAGCCCTAGAGGAGGAGAGGTAGGGCCAGGGTACCCCAGGAAGACAGGAGAAGGCGGAGGGAGGAGGCAGGGCCACTGAAGCCACTCAGAGGGAACAAAGGGGCAGCCCCTGGCCAAGGAAGGGCTGAGCTGGACTGAAGGCAGTCTCTTCCTCAGCACAGTAGGGTGACTGGGGTGACAGAGGCCCCTGCCTGAGATAGGAAGGTAGCCCCTCTGGACTCTAGGAGAGAGGCCTCCCCCGCATTCCCTCCCAAGCTCTGTCCACACCCTTGTGAAACAGAGACACACAACCTGGGCCACAAGCATGTCCTGGTCACCAGTGCAGGCTGCAGGTCCTGGGCCTGGCTCCACCTAAGGTTGGAGTTTAGGAATAGCCTTGTGAGGGAAGTGCTTGGTCTGTCCAGTCAGGATGGGCAGGAAGGTGGACCCCAATGTGGCCCCAGAGGATCTTGGGGAGGCACCTCCAGGCTGCAGAGGCTGACGGGTCACTGGGCAGAGAGGGCCATTAGTGGGAAGGCTTGGTGGGGTCTTGGCCCTGGCTCTGTCTAGCTGTGTAGCATGCCAGGGCCAGGGCCAGTGGTCTAGAAGAGGTTGCCTGGTGGTCGTCTACCCCTTCCTCCTGATCAGCCCATCCCCCTTTTTCTGGGCAACTGCAGATGCTTCAGATGCCAAAACCAGGGAACGGGGGAGGGGCACGCCTTTGCCCACATCGTCCTCCAAGGATGCCTCAGAGGCCGTGGATCCCAGGTAGCACACCTGGGAAGCAGGTGCACACACTCCTGCTTCCTAGCCTCAGTTTCCTCGGCAGAGACAGGGTGCTCATCTCCACATGCCTGGGCACTGTATTGGGGGAGGGGCTCTCTAGAGGCCACACACAGGGTTGATGAGCCCCATGTTGGACACTGCAGCTCATGACCAAGGCTCGCCTGCGCTAACCATCTGAGACACGTGGATGTGTTTGCCTGGTTGTCAGTGAGCCACTTTGATACCTCCCTGCAGAGAGCAGCTGCATGCCCTGAGTGGACCTGTAGGAGCTACCTGCCCACCTCCTCTGAGGCTCTGTCCTGGGATTGGTTCTTAGTAGCTCGCTCTGGCTGTCTCCTCAGCCTCATTTGATGGGAGCCCCTCTTACCTGCAAAATCTCACCCAGAACCAAAGGTGCCCAGCTCCCTGCTCCTGGCTGGTGTGCACTGGTATGGACACTGCTGACCAGAAGTATAGTCAGGACTTTGTTGCCACGGAGGCCAGGGGTGTTCTCAGTGATAGGCTGTGGCCAAGAGACTGCTCTGCCCTTGACCAGAGAGGGTGGCATTGGCTGGGGCCCTGAGCGGGACAGGCTGAGCTCTGGGATCATGGCTGGTTGTAGACAATAGCTCGTCTGCATGCCTGCTCCAGTTGAGTCTCCTTCAGGAAGCTGCCTGCCTCTGCTCATTCCCACAAGAGTGGCAAAGCCTGGGCCCAGCCCTGAGAGAGGGTGTCCTTGTCCCATTTTATGTGTTCTAAGTAGGGTTACCTGTGACAGTAGAATCTGGCCTTGGGAGATCTCCTTCCTGTCTCTTCCACAGGCAGCTGTAGGTCTATGCCTGTTTCTGAGCTGGCAGCAGCCATGGCTGCCATTAGCAGAGAGGTGTCTGTAGGAGGCCTGAGTTCTGGGCTTCCCAGAGACTGTGCATAGCAAGAGATGGCAGGAGTTACATGGCCCGTTCTGACCAGCTGGCAATGCTGCTGAGGTGCCGATTGCTGGGAAAAGATCTAGCATCCTATTCCTGTTTGACCCACTGGGGACCTTAAGTTCCCTCCCCTAGCCAGTGGGCATACTGGTAAGGATGGAGATAGGCTCTCAGGCTGCAGTAGGACTCTATCCGGGGAGCAAACAGGGTTTGGAAATGTGGATTGTACCATATCATCTCCTTTCCTGGGACCAGTGTCATACTAGGGTGCATATCCTTAGTCTGAACCCATCTGGTTCTGCCTCTCTCCAGCCGCAAGAGGTCAGAGCTGCCCAGGATGCCATCCACCCCGAGGATCACTACGTTTCCTCCAGTGCCAGTCACCTGCGATGCTGTGCGTAACAAGTGCCGTGAGATGCTGAGTGCTGCCCTGCGGACAGACCGTGAGTGCCCAGCAGGCCCTGATTCCTGACTCTATGCAGACTCACGGGGTGGCCCAGGCCCTGCCCAATCACATAGATGGCCCTCCTCCCCCAGCCCATTATCATCGTGATCCCGGGAGGGAGTGGAGGGCTTTGGTGATATCAGAGTGCCTGGATTGTGGGCAGAGTTCCCTAGAGACATAGATGTCCCCTCTAGCTGCCAAAGTGTACAGGCAGTGAGAGCAGCAGGTGGAGAAGCCAGTGGGCGTTTTGTCAGGCCTCCCTCTTGCAGATGACCATGTGGCCATTGGTGCGGACCTTGAGCGTTTGTCTGCGCAGATCGAGGAATATATCCTTTGTGCAGGGGTTTGTGGGCCAAGGGTGTCTGGCAGTCAGAAGGCCACAGGACCCGGCTCCCCCCTGGTGGCTGCTGGATAACACAGGCTGTTCAGTGCCCCCTCTGGGCGGTCACTTGTCTGGGCAATTGGGCATCCTTGCCCCAGGAGGGGCCCCTGGACCAGCTGAGGGGCTGATTCTGTTTACTGGTGCTGTCCCTGGGGCCTCGAGCCTGATGCTCCATCTAAGCTGGGAAGGGGTCTAGGGAAGACTTAGCCCTGCAGCCCCTCAACTCACCAGCAGGACTGGGGGTGGGTTAGGCTGACCCCTATGTAGCCAGGCAGGGCCTCACAGCACCCCCAGCTCCTGATGCAGTGTGGTGGGTGGCAGCTGGAGGTGGCAACCTTGGCCTCAGAGGGGTCCTTAAATGCCTGCACGCATCTTCCGGGATGTTGGGAACACGGATATGAAGTACAAGAACCGCGTGCGGAGCCGCATCTCCAACCTGAAGGACGCCAAGAACCCTGACCTGCGCCGGAATGTGCTGTGTGGTGCCATCACTCCCCAGCAGATTGCGGTGATGACATCAGAGGTGAGCCTGCCCCGGGGCGGGGGACTGGGGCTGCCCTGAGGAGTGTGGGCTAAGCAACCGGCCCTCGCCCCAGGAGATGGCCAGCGATGAGCTGAAGGAGATCCGCAAGGCCATGACCAAGGAGGCCATCCGTGAGCACCAGATGGCCCGCACAGGTGGCACGCAGACCGACCTGTTCACTTGCAGCAAGTGCAGGAAGAAGAATTGCACCTACACACAAGTGAGTGGCTGCCGGGCACCCCTGGAAAGAAGTACTCCTTTCCGCACTTCTGCTGGCTGGCAGGTCTACCCCTCACACCTCATGTGGCGCCAAGGCTGTGGTCCTAGCTTGGGTTTCTCCCCAAACCTCTTGGGCTCTGGCGAGGCCAGGGAGTGACATCACCTTCAGGGACCACTCCCCTTCCCCTGGACGCTCAGCCCCTGCAGCGCCTCTGGTGGTCGGTCCCACTTGTTCTGGGCTGCTGAAGCGGAGGGTTAGGCCTGGGCTAGCATAGGGGGTCGTGAGTGTGGGTGCTGGTGGGAGGGTGGTGTAGTCATAGGAACCTCAGACTATGGCAAGGAGGATGATGCTGAGGTGCTTGGGGGAGACTGTGTGGGCCCCATGGCTGGGGGGCCTGGGAAGAGAAGAGGGGTACGAGGTGGCCACAGTGCCTGGTAGACGGCTTGTGGGGGGCCATCTCTCCGTGGGCTGTGTAGGGTCTGGGTCTGTGCGGGGCCTGGCTCGCTCTCACCCTCAACTGCTGGCCAGAACTGGCCTGTTTGTGGGGTGAAGCTCACCCTCTTGCCTCCCAGAAGGCAGCCGTACCATTGGGAATCCTTGCTAGCCCCTCCACCACAGGGCCCTTCCTGCCAGGGCTCCTCCTGCCCTCAGCTGAGTCTGGGTCCTGCTGGCTTCAGGCCCATGTGAGGTGCGTTAGGCCCACACAAGTGTCTGTGCCATGGCAGACCACCACCTCCCTCTCTGAGAGGCTCAGCTCTGGAAGGGTAGGGCCACTGGGTAGCCTCAGGTCAGGTACCCACCCATCCCTGGAGTCCAGGGATGGCAAGACCAGCACTGCCCAGGTTAGGGAATGCCCTTCTCTGCAGAGAGCCTAGTGGTGACCCCAGGCTTACCCAGCCCTCCCCCAGGTGCAGACCCGCAGCTCCGATGAGCCAATGACCACCTTTGTTGTTTGCAATGAGTGTGGCAACCGCTGGAAGGTAGGTGGCAAGCCTAGGTGTCTTCTTCTGGCCCTGCTGTTGGGAGGTGTGTCTTACCTGGCAGGGGCTGCACTCTGGACGGGTGACGGCTGTGTCCGGCAGGCCTCCTGGAGTCTCAGGGGTGGTCGGTGGAGATCCCAGCCCTGGCTGGCCTTTCCTGCCTCCCACCTAGCTGTCGTTTACCTACTTCTTGCAGTTCTGCTGAGCCCTCTTGCATATGTCCTGCAGCCTTGGGCCATGGCTGGCGCCAGCCCTCTTGTCCTCAATGGACACAGCCTCCTTAAAGGCCCCTGAAGGCAGCCCACCCTGCCCTACCCTGCCTGCCTGGAGTGCACCTTTCTGCTTGTTTCCTGCATTAAATGTCTGTTTTTGCCATCTTGCTGTCCTTGGCTCCTGGTGGCCTGTGTCCTTTCTGTCTCCTGCTGCTGCTGGACAGCACTCCTTCCTGAGGTCAGATGATGCCTGGGCTTGGGCCTGGTGAGTCTGCCCTGGAGAAAGCTTGGCCAACCTCAAGAGAGATCACCTCTGCCATGTGGCCCAAGGGCCTGGGTGATTTGCATGTGCCTATACACACAGACAGGGAGGATTTGTGTGCACATAGGACAGCTGGGGACCCCACATCGTTTTAGGCTACCCCGTCTCTTCCCCATCTTGGGCATGGACAGCTTAGGGCCCAGGTCTGTGCCCCCAGGATGGCCTGTCCTATGTCCTGCCTCTCTTTGTGGGGTTTACTCTGCATTGTGGCAGTCTCAGGACCCTAAGCTAAGTTCCAGCTTCCAATGACTTGACTTCCCAGAAATTTGAGATAATGGAGCACATGCCTGCACAGTGAAGGTGGTGGTGTGTTTTGCACCAAGGGGCTCCCTGCTGGCCCGCCTCTGGAGGACACCCCTGATACCCATGTCCTGGGCCACGGCTGAATCTGGGACAATTCCTCACTCTCAAATTTCCCCACAAACTTGGAATAGAGGAGAAACTTTTGCTTTAAAAACATCTTCAAGGGCGGCACCTGTGGCTCAGCAAGTAGGGCGCTGGCCCCACATACTGAAGGTGGCAGGTTCAAACCTGGCCTTGGCTGAACTGCAAAAAACAAAAAAAACAGCCCGGCATGGTGGTGGGTACCTATAGTCCCAGCTACTTGGGAGGCTGAGGAAAGAGAATCACCTAAGCCCAAGAGTTTGAAGTTGCTGTTGTGAGCTGTGACGCCACAGCACTCTACTGAGGATGACATAGTGAGACTCCATCTCAAAAAAAAAAAAACACAAAAAACTTCAATAATAAGACATCCTATTTTAAGGGAAGATGGGGAATGAGAAGAGGAAGATAAATATGAAAACATTATTATTATTATTATTTTTTTTTTTTTTGTTAAAACACAGTAAGGACATATTTCCAGGTTTGAAGTTCATGAACATATAAAATACTTGTAGAAATTGGGTCCTGTCACCTTGAGCCTGATTATGAGGTTTCACATCTGGTTCTGAAGTTCTGGGTCTGACTCTGGGGTGCAGAGGGCTCATGTTACAAAACTGGGTAACGTGGAGGTCCTGCTCCCCACCAAAGAAAGGCAAAATCTTGGCTACCAGCTGCGTGGGACAGAGGTGCCCAGGAGGCTTGCAGGTCGAGGCTTCCCGTGAGGCCCCTCCCAACATGCAGGCCACTGAGCAGCCTTGAGGGGCTTCTGGCTGCCCTGCACCCGGAGCTTCCACCCAGCTGAGGGCAGAGCCAAGAGACGCAGCCTTTCCTGGGACTGACCCTTGGTGTGCCCTGACACTCCCAATGGCACGCACACATGGAGTAGCCCAGAGTCTGCCCCTAAGGGGCCTAGTGTCTGTCATGGGGGCCACCTAGGACTCGGAGGAAGACTGTGAGGCTCCCCGGAGCAGCAGGGCACGGTAGGTGGGAGAGCTGAGGAAGCGAGGGTAGGAATCCCGGTGCATGAGTGTGTAGATCTGCAGCTGTGCGTCGTCAAACGTGTGTGCGGATGGCTCCTGCATCTTCTTGTTGATGCCCTCTCGCACGCGGGAGTCCAGGCTCACCTGCAGGAAGCAGCATCCAGGTCAGGGACCTGAAGGTGCCCCCCACAGTCCCCAACAGGCCACCCTCCCACACCTGTGCTGGCGGTTGGCATACCTCCTTCGGGGACAGGATGGACACGTAGTCCTCGTAGATAAGCCGTGCCTTCTCGTCCACCACATGCTGGTTGGCCTCGGCTTTCAGGTCCTCGCATGCCAGCCAGAAGAGCATGTTTTCCTCACTGTACTCTGTGCGCAAGAAGGCCCGGAACACACTGCGCCCTGCTGGACTGTGCATCAGCTTGTCGAAGGACTGTGCCCAGCTCTGTACCTCCTCAGGGCTTGGTGTGGCACTGTAGGAGGATATGAGTTTGGGCCCAAGGCCCCCCAGCCTGAGCCCACCCCACCGTGCACCCTCTGGCCAGCTGGACTTACCACACTTCACAGCCGGGGAGGGGCTGCAGCTTGCTCTCCCGGGAAGCCTGCCACACTCGCCGCCGCTCTTCATTCCTAATGGCAGAGAGAAGGTGGCACTGCCCTCGACACACCACCGGCCCCCTCAGCACATGGGCAGACACAAGACACGGGGAACCTGTCATACACGTAACCTGCTGTGGGGAGGAGCAGCTGCAAGCACTGGCTCCCTTTGCGCCCTCATAGAGAGGGTGTCCACACTCAGTGCTGGCCTCTCTCCTCCTGCTCCCCAAGGGTCCTGGTTGCTGTCCCTGCCACAGTGCCCAGGCCACAACCTCTGCCCCTCCTTCCCAGTTTGACCTAGTATTCCTACAATCTTTTGCCTTCCAGGACCCTTCGGGCTCCCCCATTCCCTGCTGTCAGCCTTCCCTCAGCCCCCATCCCTTTCTTGCCCATGCATCCCTTTTGCAATTCAACACATCAGCAGTGTGTCGTCAGCCCCTGGCCCACCCGTCCTTCCCTGCCTCATTGCCCAGCACTCCTCCATTGCTAGGCCAAAGCCATACCTCAGGGCTCCTCTCAGCAGTGGCCCCAGGGCTCCCCAGGCCCCAAACCTCCAAACTCCCAGCAAATCCTAACTATTCATGCCCCCTCCTCCATATCTTGCCTGGGCTCAGGCCTCAGTTGCTCACAGGGCAGGTGACCCCACTTTGGGTCCCCAAGTGCTTGCTGTTCCTTCAACAGCCAAGGGCCTGAAGCCTGAATAGTGCCAGGCTTCTGCAAGGCATAAAAATGTCCACCAGCTTCCCTACACTCCTAGAAAATCCTTTTACTACCTGGGAGCCCCATTCCTGCCCTCATGGACACCTAGAGACCCCAGTGCTCTTCTGTGCCCCCAGCAGGCTACCAGGGAAGCTCTTCCCCACTGCCTGGGCCAGCTGCTCTCTCATTTCGGTCTCTGATCAATATGTAGGGTCTGTGCCCATCTTGTTCCCCTGTAGGGCCCAGGGCCCATCTTGGTCTTGCCCAGGGCACCATTATAAGTGTGTTCTCAGCGCATGGCTGCACAAGTGCAGGCAGCACCCGGACACATCCTTGGCACACCAGGTACAAAAGCCACACACAAGCCTCCCAGGGGGTTAGACACTGACCACTGGTTACCAGGGCCCAAAAGCCCCCAGACAGGAGGGTGCTTCAAGGTGGCAGGGATATCCTGCCTTCAGGGTCTGCACAGCCCACCCTCCCCCGCCCCCGCCGCCCCCAGCAGGCCCCACATACCAGGAGCAGCTGCAGCAGCAACACCAGCACAGGCAGCAGGGGTTGCGGCCAGGAGCCACCTGGGGGGCCACATCATGGCTAGTCATTGAGGGGGGCCGCTCTGCCTCCTTGGGTCCTGTGTGCTGGGGGATGACAGAGCACCTGAGCTTCTAGCCAAGGCCCATCTGACCACGTGCCTCTCCCCTACCAGACTGTCAGCAGAGGGCTCTTCTGGCCTCCCGACGTTTAAGGGTCTCCCAGCTCCATGTGGCCCCTCACTTGCCCGCCCCACCTCCCCAGGGAGCAGAGGTGGGGGGCATGGCATACCTGTTTTTCAGCCTCATGCGGGGTGGGCATGGGTGGGCAGAGGAGGTTGCCCAGGCTCCGTGGTGCCAGCTCCCGGACCCTCACCACAGCCTGGGGGTCTGGGAAAAGGGCCCAAGGTTCTGACTGAGAACCTTTGACCCTAGCCCCCACCTGTCCCCTGTGAGGGGTCTCAAGAGGGTATTTCCTCTTTCTTCCTCCTCAGAGCCCTGGAGGGGCCTGCTTCTGCCTACCCCACCTAGACTCAGCTCTGCCCAGCCTCTCTTCCTACCCTGACACCCACCAGGGC
The DNA here is from genome assembly GCA_963574655.1 of Perodicticus potto. Lineage (NCBI taxonomy): Eukaryota > Metazoa > Chordata > Mammalia > Primates > Lorisidae > Perodicticus > Perodicticus potto. The sequence goes on along the minus strand of CAUYRH010051166.1, from coordinate 9,909 downwards.
TGTTAGGGGAACAGGGTCAGGGAGGAGGTGGCTGCAGCAGCTTCTGGCCCCTCCTCCCATGCCCAGTCCCAGATGAGGCTCCCCATAGGGGTTTCTGGGACATCCCCCATCTGCCTAGTCCCTGGGAAGCCGGAAGCCTGGGTTCCTCTTTCTTGGCTTCCGGCTCCTGACCCCTCCCAAAGGGGCTGGTGCATGGGGGTGGCGGTGAGATGTCCTCCAGGGTGTTTCTGCCCAGACTCTGGGGTAGGAAGGTGGCTACAGCTGTTTCCCACCAAGAGTCCAGGTCTGGGCGTGAGCCACAGCGGATTCTGACCTATTCATCCTGGACTCAGCCAGGGGCAGCAGGCTAGGCCTGGAGCATTGAGGAATTCAGTGAGAATCAGGGCAGGACTTCCTGAGGGTATGAGGGACATGTGTCCCCAGGGAACACGGTTCTTTGCTTGTGGCACTTCCTTAGCCCCCTGCTATCACCCAGGGTTTCCCCCGCCCTCTCTGCCCACTGCCTCCAGGCTGCGCAAGACCCCAGCGCACAGTGTAGGAGCTAGCACCAGCAGAGGGAGCCTGGCCTTGCTCCCCTGTCACCTGCTCTGAGCCCTGGGTGGTGCAGGTCCTTCCCAGCATTTGGCTACCCCTTGTGCAGTGGAGGTGCATCACTTGAGCCCACCACAGCCCAGGGAGGCCTTCTTGTAGACACATTCACACCACCCTTTTCTTTTCTTTTTTTTTTGAGACAGAGTCTCACTATGTCACCCTTTGTAAGAGTGCTATGGTGTCACAGCTCACAGCAACCTCAAACTCTTGGGCTTAAGTGATTCTCTTGCCTCAGTCTCAGTAGCTGGGACTATAGGCGCCCACCACAACATCCAGCTATTTTTTTGTTGTAGTTGTCATTGTTGTTTAGCAGGCCCAGACCGGGTTCGAACCAGCCAGCTCTAGTGTATGCGGCTGGTGCCCTAACCACTAAGCTAGGGGCGCTGAGCCCCACCACCCTTTTCAGCAGTCAGAGGCTCATGACCTGGTTCTACTTCATTTTCTCATTTAATCTTCACATTCCCCACCAAACCACTCCTAGCTTGTAGTTTTGCATACTTAGGACACTCACTGCCCCTGGGGTCTGCGCATTCAGAGGCCAATACCCTGACCCAAATCTGGGCACTAGTATAGTGTCCCCTGGGGCCTTGGTACCTCATAACCTGCCCAACTTCCTCTGAGATCTGTGGGTCTCACAGGTTCCCAGCAAGAAGATGGGGAGACAGAAAGTAGCCCTGAAGCTGGGCTTTTCTTTAGGGGTCAAGTTTTTAGGGGAAAGAGAGGGCGTGCCAGCCTGAGGTCTGGTTAGGGTTGGGCTGTGACTCCCTAGGCAGTGGCTTTCTTGTCTCCACCTCCACTAGGGATTCACACTCTGGTGCTTTGGAGACTGACCCTCCTGAGCAGCTATCTCCAGCTAGTCTCTCAACAGAAGAGAGGGTCTGTCCAGCGGTTTGGGGCTGTGTGCTGGGGGCCAAGTTTGGTGCCTACTTAGGGAGGTAGCCCCTTCTTTCCAGTTGCAGGCTCTGGACCTGGCTCCCTGCACCCTTCTCAGGTCAGTTGGGGCCACCGATGTCCCCAGACTACCCAAGGATGCCCTGGGACACCCCTCTTCTCTCCTGGAGATACAGGGCCCTCCTACTCTTATCTGGTACTAGGGGACTCCTCCCCTTTCTCCAGCCCCCAGGCTTTGGCCCCCAAGTCTGGGAGGGGAGTGGCCAGACCAGCAGCAAGTCTGGTCTCTGGGGACAGAGGCTCCCTGGAGTGGCTGCTGATCTGCTCCACAGAAGGAAAAAGAACGTCCCCAAGCCTGGCCAGCCCATAAAAAGAATAAGAAAATGTGACAGTCTCAGAAAAAAATGTCATAACCTTTGGGAGGGGGTTGACAGAGGGGCTCCACTCCCAGTCCTTCTCTGCCACCAGCGTCTTTCCTGTATGCTGCACTCCCTTTCTGGCTGGTGGGGGAGCTCTAGCCTGGCCCCTCCAAGGTAGTCCAGCCCGCTGTAGCCCTGCGACTAGCGCCCCAGCCCACCTCTGAAATGGTGGTGGCGACCCCCCACCTCGCTCCTCTCCCTGCTGGGAGGTGGGTTCAGTCCGGGGGAGCCTGTTTCCTTCTAGGGAGCTCCTCCCTCCAGCCTCTGACGACCCCACCCCGACTTCATGAACTCGCTATGGCGCCCCACTCACCAGCGACCCAAAGGCAGGGTGGGGGCAGGAGGGGCCCGGTTGGGTTTGGGCCCCACCCTGGCGGCCGAAGGGGCGTGCACTGCAGTGGCGGGGACTCAAGTCGGACAGCAGGAGATACTCCTGCGGCGTCCCGGAGATAGGTTGGCGCCGGGGCTCCCGGATCGGCTGGAGCCAGGGGTTGCAGCGCCTCCCCTACAGCTCGCAGGGCCAAGTGGCTGCCCGATCCAAAGGGGTGGGGGCGGGGGATGACAGTGTCTTGCCCCGGCCCCTCCCCACCAGGCTGGGGGAGAAGACACGGAAACCTGGGTTCTTCCGGGCCCCCACCTTTGAGCAATCACTTCCCCAGGCTCTGAGCTGCAGAAAAAGGGGAACCGGCTGCAGCACCCCCTCCCCCACGCAGCGGGGGCGGGCTCCAGTCCCACTGCGGCCCTGAGTCCACGTGGACCCCGCCGCGGGAGTCCTTGGGGTGCCGACCCCAGGCACCGGCTCCCGAGGCTCCGGTACCGCACAGCCGCGACTTGGGGCCGGGAGGGGCCGGGACGCGGTCTCCGGCGCCGCGCGCGCACTCACCAGCCGCGCTCCCGAGCCACTCGCGCCGCCGCTGGCCCGCGCGTTCTGAGGTCCGGCCCGGTCGTCGGGGAGGGGGCGCGGGGGCACAGTGCGCAGGCGCTTGGGCCGCACTTCCCCAAAGCTAGGGGCCGGGACTTCCTCGCGCCGGGTGGCGCCGGGCCCGCCCTACCCGCCGCGCCCCGCTCCGCCCCTCGCTGTGCCGGCTTCGCGCCCACCCGCCCTGCCCCGCCCCGCGCGGTGCCTCGGCCCCCACGGTCGCTGTGTTTGCTGCACCGAGGAGGGGTGCTGACAGTGGAGCCTTTGGTACCTGGGCGGCCAGAGCTGGTACGGTAGTAAATGGGCTGTGGCCGTGACCCCCTGCTCTGCTGTGCCATTCTTGGGGAGTGTCTCGTGGAGGCGCGAGAGCTGGGCCCTTACGCTCCTTGTCCTGCTTGAGTAAGAAGAGGCCGCTGGAACGGACTGACCATCCTGAGCCTCATTTGTAAAACCCGCTTAAGAGGCTCGTGTCGTGGAGGCTTATCAAGGAAGAGAGATCCCCGTGCTGAGGTGCTGGTGGAAGTGCGGGCTTTTGCAACCGAAGCTACATCGAATGTCTCCTGTGGGGCCTGAGTCCTTGCTGACTCCTCCAGTTGCCCCAAGATGTCCTAAATTTTAAAGCCAGGGGGTCCCCTTTTGCCCTGTCCTCTTGGCCAACTCTCATCCTTTAAGTTCCTCGTCCCAGCATGCTTTGGCTTAGGGTCAAGGTGGCCCTGACCCTGCTCTGGAAATGGTCTGCAGAGTGCCTGCAGCACCTCCAGCCAGGCTGTTTGCACAGGCTCCTAGCGTCAGGGACCTGCTCCTAAAATGCCTTCCACTTGTACAAGTCGTTGCACACGTTGAACAGAACTCTGAGAGATGCAAAGGAAGTGATTTCACTAGTGCTCTTCATTGATTTGGCAAGTGTCTGGGTATCTCTGTGTGCCAAGTGGTGGCATTCAACCGTTAGCAAAACAAGGCAACCTGGAGCTGCCTGGGGGTTGAGGGTAGGGGCTGGTGTGGGAAGCAGACAAGAAAGGACTGGGAGAGAGCTGGGGAGGGGACTCCATCCCCAGTGGGGCCTTGTTGAGTATACAACAGAGGGGGAGGGCCTGGAGAAGGAGGTCAGCAATGAGAGGGACCCTGGACGGGCTGCTCTGAGCCCAGGGCCTGGCTCACTTGACCATAGAACCCTCTACCTGCTATGTTGGCAGGGCAGGAGTAAGGAAGTCTGTCTGGACAGGAGGTGGGTTGCCTATTTAGCCCAGATAATGATCCTGATGGCTCGGCACCTGTGGCTCAATGGGCTAAGGAGCCAGCCACGTACACCTGAGCTGGCGGGTTCGAATCCAGCCCAGGCCCGCCAAACAACAACGACGACTGCAACCAAAAAATGGCCGGGTGTTGTGGCGGGCTCCAGGAGTCCCAGCTACTGGGGAGGCGGAGGCAAGAGACTCGCTTGAGCCCAGGAATTGGAGGTTGCCGTGAGCTGTGATCTCACTGCACTCTATCCAGGGTGACACCTTGAGGCTCTGTCTCAAAACAAAACAAAACAAACAATCCTGAGAAGTGGGCACAGGTGGTGACAGTAAGGGTCAGCAAAGGTATACAAGCACCTGAGTGAGGCCATAGAACCTGGCTGACCCTGCAGTGCTTGATGTGGTATCTCTATAAGGGGAAGTGCAGGTGTGGGCAGTAGGCAATGGCTAGCACCTTCCCTCCCCCATTAGGTCTCTGTGTCCCCCAAATTTGTGGGAGGAACCCAGGTGAGCTGACCAGTTAATGGTAGAGATGGGAGTTGAACCCAGACACTCTGCCCCCTCATAGCCCTCAGTATATAGGTCTCGGCTCACATGCTTTGTTCCTTCCAGGCCCTGCAGACACATCCTAGGCCACCTTCCGTAGCCTCCTGTGCAGACCCAGAACCCCTCCCTGGTGTAGGAACCAAAAGGCCGTAGGTGCCAGATGGACCCTCAGTGAAGTCACTTGTTTTGTTGGCCTTAGCAGGGTGCCTGCCTGAAGCAAGCAACCCTGCCCCTTATGGAGCACTCACTGTCGGGGGCACAATGCCAAGTGAGGCCCTCGTTTTAAAGATGAAGTGGAGGATTGGAAAAATGATGAAATAATATATGATTTTACTCAAAAGATGAAATCATCTTAGGCACTCAGTCAATCCCTAAGAGACAGAACCCTGTGGTCTAGACTTCAGGGGCTAGCTCAGAGGACACCTATACTGGCTGTCATCCCATGCCTCACATCAGGGTCTGAGAGACTGCCACTCCTGTCTATATGCTCCTGCACCAGTCCCCCTTCTCCTGGCCACCTTTCTCTTTCACCTTCTCTGCCTAAATACTCCCCACTCCCATCTCTCTCCCTGCCCCTAGGCGTGGATCAAGGCCAAGGCAGGAAGGGTGAAGGGTCAGGTGCAGGGGAAGGGCTGGCCATGGGGACAGAGGGCACAGGTTCCTATCTTGTGATTGGGGTCAGGCAGTGACAGTAACTGCCACTGAGGAAGAGCCATCTGGATCCCAGCCCTGGTTTCTGCCCCTCCTTCCAGACCTGTTCTGTGTACCAGGTAGACAGCAGGAGTCCCCTGGCAGGGGGACAGGTTTATCTGAGTCCCTGCAACTAGCTCCTTCTTCTAGGCAGCCCACTGGGCAAGGGCTGGGAGGAAAAGCAAAAGATGGCGAAGGTAAGTCCTAGGTTCTTTTTTTTTTTAGATAGAGCTCACTTGGTCACCCTTGGTGCCGTGGCGTCTTAGCTCACAGCAATCTCAAATTCTTGGGTTCAAGTGATCCTGTTGCCTCAGTCTCCCAAGTAGCTGGGACTACAGGCACCTGCCACAATGCCAGGGGTCTCACTCTGCCTCAGGCTGGTCTTGAATCTGTGAACTCCGGCAATCCACCCACCTCGGTCTCCCAAGTGAATTACAGGCAAGTCCTAGGTTCTACAAAGAGTCCATTCAGGGGAGACAAATAAGATCAGCCCAGAAACCTGGGGGCTTTTCAGAGTTCAGGGGTTTACAAGTTGTGTGTTTGTCAGAATGGGACAGGGGTGATTTCTTTTCCACATTCTGGGTGTGGGAGAAGCCAGAGGCTATTCCGAATGGAAAGGAAGACCAGACCAGAGAGTGGGTTTTCTGTCTTGGGCAGCAGGGCTCTCAGAGAGGGGGTCCCTTCCTGTTTCTGGTCCTCTGAATCCTGATGGCTTTAGCATGTGCACTCCCTCCGCTGTCCAGAATGGCCTCACCCCTGATGAAATGACCTCACTGGGGCCCTCTGTAGCCTGAGGCTGCCCTTACTCCTGCGGTGTGGGTGTTGCTGGAGCAGGCTCTTCCTCCAGACCTCCCTGGACTAGGGTCCTCCGGTGGACCCCCGGGGCACCAGGCTGTCCGATGGGAGCAGGCCTGGATTAGAGGATTAGGATGTCCCTGTCCCGTCTTACTGTGGTGCCCACTACTGGGGAGAGTCCTACTCCCTGTACCTTGATGATGTGGGAGAGGCGGCGTCCCCATTCCCCCCTTGGTCTCCGGGGGGTCCTGGGGAGAGAACCAGAAAGACCAAGAAGCCCTGGGAGAACGAGAACTTTATATGGGAAGGTGGGGGGAGCCACACATTAGCGCGGGAAGATGCGGCCGTCGGCGCTCTCCTCCAGAATGGTCTCCACGCGCCTCCGCTGAGAGAGAGAGAGAGAGAGAGAGCGAGAGACTGGGGCCGAGTGCGTGAGGAGGCAGGCGGGGGCCCCTCTTTGCCCCTTCCCGGGTTTGCTGGTACCTCTTGGCGGTCCAGGGGGTCCGGGATCCGCGTGGGCTTTAGCTGCGGCGGCAGAAATAGCTCCAGCCGGATGGCGGCGCGCGCGGACTTCTGGCGCTGGATGAGGAGCGAGATCTCTTCGGCCTGCGGGTGCCGGAGGTCGCAGAGCAGGCGCTGCACATTGCCTCGCCCCCTCCCCTGGGGTGCCCCACTCTGTCCTCTCCATTTGCCACCTCCTCCTCCCGCTGGCGACATGCTGGTCTTGCCTCCCGGTCAGTCCCTCGGCCCTGAGCCCCCCGGCCTCACCCGCATGCGTGTGTAGCGCAGCCTCAGGGCGCGGACTCTCCCGCGGGCCTCGGCTGCCTTGAGGACGCCGAGGAGCCGGTTCTGGCGCTCGGCCGGCAGCTCGAGTGACTCGGTGCACGCGCGCGGGTCGGGCATGCGGTACCCTAGCTCCATCGAGTCGCGCGGGAAGATGGAGGCGGTTGCGCCCACGTCCTCCAGCAGGTCTCCGAAGAGCAGGTGGCGGTGGCGCTGCGCGGGGAGCATAGCCGCCAGCCCCTCCAGCGTCAGGGCCCAGCCCGGCTTAGGGGGCACTGTCGCAGGGGCTCCCTTGGCACGCTGCTCCTTAGGCCTTGCGCCTGGAGCACTCTTCCCGGTCCGCTCCCGCGGGCCCTTGAGCCCGGTCTCTTTAGCCGGCGGCTGCATCCTCCTGCCCTGCCTAGGGGAGAGGGCGTCTCATTCTTGCCTGAGCCGGCACTGGGCCCCCGCTCGGCCCGACTCCAGCGTGCACTCCAGGTCTGGCCCGGCTGGACTTCGCGAAGTCAGCCTTAGGTCCCGCACTTCTGGGCTCTGCTCCTTCTCCCAGGCGGATTCCTCCAATTAGCACACGTCTCCAGTAGCTCGGATTGAGTACTACAGCCAGCTACTTTTAGGAAGTACCTTTCCCACCCTACCGGCTGTTCTGTTTGAGGAGAGAAAATGCGGAGACCTCCGGAGTAGATTCCAGGCCTTACCCGGGGGTGGAGACCACATAGGAGACATCTAGAGGATCACGGGTCAGCCAGAGCCTTCCCTGTCCACTGAAACCCTAGGGACGGGTCTGATCTATCCCGCCCCCACTGGCTGGGGGACCCTCAGCCTTAGTGAAGGACTAGGGTGGAGGGCATGGGCCTTCATTTTTTCCTAAGTAGAAGACCCAGGCCCTTGGGGAGACGCGTGTGGACATAACTAGGTATGTGCACATCTCTGAGTGTGCGTGTGTCTTTGTGTGGTCTTTGTAGCTATCTGTGGATAGGTTTGGTGAGGCTCAAAGCCCAGGGGACAGCTGGCTCGATGCAAGGGAGCCCCCATTCTCTGGAGGGGGGGCCGTAGAGGAGGAGGGAGAGAAGGAAACGAGCCCGAGGGTCCCGGTACAATACCCAGCCCAGCTGGCTCCCGGGCCCCAGCCTACAGCCTGTCCCCCATCTGGGTCCGCATACCTCGTACTTTTGCCTTCTCGGTTCGAACCGCCACCTGAGCCAGGACTCTCAGGGACGTGTTGACGCCGTTGCCCGGCAACCAGGAGTCCCGCCCCTCCCTCAATCTGGAGTCGGGGAGGAACCCGACGGCCCTTCGGAGTGAGGGAGTGGGTGGGAGATGGGGCGACGCCCGCAAAGAAAGAATCATTTCCAGCCTCTGTAGCATCATTTCCAGACTTGCAGTTCTGGCCCCAGAGGTCTTTGGAGCTAGTATGTGCTCAGCTCTGAGACCTTTGGGGCGGTGGTCCTTTTTCTCTCTGGTGTTAGCTGAAAGGGGTAACTGGGGCTCAACTCAGGACCCCCTCAGCTCTTTTAGCACACATTTAGGATCTCAGGGGTCCAGATGTCCCCTGAGTTTTACTAAACTCTAAATCTCTGGATCATGGGTCCTAGGTCCTAGATTTCTGATTTGTACATTCTCTTATTCATAATATTTTGTAACTAATTCATTTCCCAGTTTATTAATTGATTATATATGTATATGTGTATATATATATATATATATATATTTTTTTTTTTTTTTTTTTGAGACAGAGTCTCAAGTTGTCACCCTGGGTAGAGTGCTGTGGTGTCACTGCTTACAGCAACGTCAAACTCTTGGGCTTAAGTGATTCTCTTGCCTCAGTCCTCTGGGACTACAGGCATCTGCCACAACTTCTGGCTATTTTTAAGTTGTAGTTGTCATTGTTGTTTGGCGGACCCAGGCTGGATTCCAACCTGCCAGCTTGGTGTATGTGGCTGGCGCCCTAAACGCTTGAGTTACAGGCATGGAGCCTGATTCTATAATTTATTCAGGCATTAACTGGTGTATTTTATCATTCATTAACTTGTTCTCATTCCACATTTAAGTAAGGCAAAAGTTAGTGTAAATCCATAATCTGTCACTTCCATGGCATGTACATAGATAGCTCTCCCTACGCTCAGAGACGTTCCTGCTGAGGTCCAAGGATGGTGCCATTCTGGGAGTTTGGAGCCTCAGCATCTGAGAGTGAGGTCAGTGTGGCATAGGGGTGGGGTCTCAGCTGAGGCTTTGGCCTTTCTGCAGGGGGCTGTTGACTGATTCCATAGTTCTTGGGAGCTGCCCTGACCTCTCAGTGAGAGGGTAAACTATGACCCTGTGGCCAGTGCGTGCATCCTATCTCCAGAGCTAGGTGGGAAAGCTGTTCATCTTTGTAGCCCCTTAGCCTTTGTACAAGCTGTTCTCTCCAAAGCCCTTCCTGAGCTGCTCTTCCCTTCCTGCATTTGCCTTTGGGGTGTGGTCTGAGCTTCAGCCCCAACATGACTTGTTGAAGATTCCTGCACTCTGGGAAGAAGCAGTAAGTGTTTAGAGAGGCTCACCTAGAGGGTACCTCCTCCAAGCAACCTTCCAGGATACATGAAGCACAGCTTGGGACTGCTTCTATGCTTCCCTGGCGGGGGAGTCCTTTGAGAAGAGGATTCAGACCTTCCACCCTCCTTTCAGCTTCTCAGGGTCCAGACAAGGGGGATGCATGAGTATCTCCTGGTTGTAGTGTGCAGCTCACACAGGGTGTAGAGGAATGTTTTATTCTCCTACAAGAAAGAATTTATAATCTTTTGTTTTTGTAGGATTGAAAAACCCTCTTCTAATTCCCAGCAAGGTACTCCCTGGGCCTAACCTCTACTATTTTTCCACATACTTGCCCTCTAGGCCAGTGTGTCCCCCATCTCTTTCTTTCTTTCTTTTTTTTTTTTTGAGACAGAGCCTCAAGCTGTCACCCTGGGTAGAGTGCTATGCCATCACAGCTCACAGCTACCTCCAACTCCTGGGCTCAAGCGATTCTCCTGCCTCCGCCTCCCCAGTAGCTGGGACTACAGGC
>CAUYRH010051163.1:0-23521 GCA_963574655.1 Perodicticus potto | reverse complement strand
CTTTTATGTTTACCTGGATGGAGCTGGAACATATTCTTCTTAGTAAAGTATCTCAAGAATGGAAAAAAAAGTATCCAATGTACTCAATACTACTATGAAATCAATATATAACTACCTACACACTCATACGAATGGCAAAACATAACTATAGTCCAGAAAGTAGAAGAGAAGAGGAGAGAGAGGGGAGGGGAGGGGGGATATGGGAGGAAGAAGGGTATTTGGGGAGACCTCACCTAATGTGCATGATGCAATGGTAATTACAAAACTATTAAGAAATGAGTTACTTAGTTCAATGTAAACATTTCACATTGTATATCAATGCAGTATACTAAACCCCATATATGCATCAATGTGCAAAGTTATGATTCAATAAAAAATTAGCTATGTGAGGGAACAATATGCTAAAATTCATTGGTAATGGTATATTTGATATGTTTATGAAATCATTTTACTTAACTTATGAAAATAAGAAACTTCCAGGTAAGTTCCAGTTTAATATTAGTGCTCAATTATTTCAACGAATACATTGGATTTTTAAGGAATTGGTCAATGGAAAGTTTTTGAAACCAGTCTAAATCATAGCACTCTGCAGAAACATAAGCACCTGGACACCTAACTGTCTTACACCTTTTTTAGTATTTTAATTTTTCTTTACATAGTATTACCTCAAAAGAGTTAAAAGAGAAGAACATATTTGATTAATTTCATGTGGATTGATGATGGCTATGATTTATTATAGCAAAATATGGATAAGTATAAGTTTATTTTTTTCCTTTCCTCCAAATATTCGAATCATTATAAAAACATAGCCATGCCTGCAAAGTTCAGAGTAACTTACTTCTGCTTTAAATAAAACAGCTTTACTATACACTGACTTTCAGTGACCAATTTCTTTAACCCAATAATTAAGATCCCCACCTGCTTGACACCTTGTAAAGATATCTGAGCATTTTGGAATAGCAAAGAAAAACATGGAATAGGCAATGTGCTGCCGTTGAGTATTAGTGGTAAATTTCTAGTAAGTTCTAATACAGCTTAAATGTTCTGATCAGAAATTTTTTTTCTTTTTTTCTTTTTTATTGTTGGGGAATCATTGAGGGTAGAAAGGACCAGATTATTATTGCTTGCATTTGTTAGGTAAAGGATTTTTTTTAAAATTCTAATTAGAATGTTAACTCAGAAACATAGAACTCTAACACATTTCAAAGATGTTCATGATATTTTAAGTTTTAACACAATAAAGACAAACACATTTCATTTATACTGCATTTCATTTATGTTCACCAATGTGGTTTTAATTTTTGCCTTCAGAAATTTGTGCTGTACTAAGATAAAAGCAGCCTAATCAACTGATTATCTCAGGTATTAATACCTACACTGGATTTTTTTATCAGACACAAAACGATTTTATGCAGAATCCAAATTGTACATGATTCATATTTATGCTTCTAAACAAGTAGAAACTCACATATGTACTATTTCTACAGTTTACAAAATGCTTTTTGTATAAATTTCCCCATTTACTATTCAAGACAAACATGTGAGATAAATATTCTTATTTTACAAATGGAAATAAACCCAGACATTATTCAGTACTTTAACCAGTATATAGTGTAGCCCTGAGATGTTAGATCTGCAAAGGAGTCTAATAATGAAAAAAATATATATATTTAAATTTTTATCACCATTTTTGAGTTCCTAATTTTGTTTGAGTTTCCCATTTTTTTAACAAAAGAAAACTGTGAAAAAAAGTTTTTCCCAATAAAATAATGGAAAATATTATAGTCTGTCTATACTAACCCAATGAGTAACATTCACCAGTAGCAAAAATCTCTTAGGGGGATTCTAATTCTCTATTTTTACCTATCTATATACAGAGCACTAGCACCAGTATCATATTTAGATCAGTAATTTTTTTTCCTGTTTTAGACAAAATAATGCAGGGCAATCCTGCTGCCTCCAAGTCTAATGTACATATATATATGTCAGACTACGTTGTTAGACAGAAAGGACACAGAAAGATACCTCATCCAAATTTGGAGTTATAGGGCCTAACTATGCCAGCATAAAACTTGTAGGGACTTCACAATCTATTTGTGTATCTTATATGTAGTCACAATTTATTTTTCTTTCCCCATTTCTCTTGCTGCCCATATCCTTTAGACTGACCCCGGCCAAACTGCAACAAAAAAATACCTGGGCGCTGTGGAAGGAGCCTGTAGTCCCAGCTACTTGGGAGGCCGAAGCAAGAGCATTGCCTGAGCCCAAGAGCTGGAGGTTGCTTTGAGCGGTGATGGCCTGGTACTCTACCGAGGGTGACAAAATGAGACTGTCTCTAAAAAAAAAAAAGAATAGAAATAAGGAAAGGAAAATTCTGAAAATAAAAATTATACAATAGTGAAGATAATTCAGAAAGAAAGCCTACACTGGATTTTAATGCCTAGAAATCATAAACACTGATTTCTTCTTCTTTTTTTTTTTTTTTTTTTTTTGAGACAGAGTCTCATTATGCTGCCCTCTGTAGACTTCTCTGGTGTCAACCTCAAACTCTTGGGTTTAAGCTATTCTCTTGCCTCAGCCTTCCAAGTAGCTGGGACTACAGGTGCCCACCACAATGCTCGGCTTTTTTTTGTTGCAGTTGTCATTGTTTAGCTGGCCCAGGCCAGGTTCACAGCCCACCTCAGTATTTGTGGCTGGCGCCATATCCACTGTGCTATGGGCACCAAGCCAACACTGATTTCTTGATAGAAGGCTTTTATTTTAATTTACGTGTTTGATATCTATTGCAAAAGTTATTCATAACATAAACAACTTAGACAGATACTTAAATAAATACTAAGTGTACCAAAATGTGTGTGAAAAGAATTGTATTTAAAATTATATTCTATTAGCACACAAAAATGTATAAACTGTCATCACTGAAGAGCTTAGTAGTTAATGCAAAAGTGTCATAACTGAAAATTTATCCCTCTTATTTCAATTTACTCACTGACCGATAGAGTCATTTTGATCCTAAAATATGTATTTTCTGCCAATATCTAAAAACACATCTGTCTACTCACTACATTGAAGTCTGGCATCAAAAATTGTGTAATCAATTAACTTGATCAACCGGTAAATGTTTAAAAATTCATTGTAACTTTCTTTACTTGAGACAAAGTAAACCTGGCATGAAAAGAAATGAAATACAAACAGACTGGATCCAGATGTTCAACCGTCAATATGCAAGATGGTTATCTGTGAGAAAGGTATCTTATTTATATGCTTCAACTACAAAAGCTGTAGAATGGTTAAAATTATATCAAGGGAACCAGGAAAATTTTCAGTATAATTCCTACATTGAGTTGTTTTTTTTCCTATCCAATTCCTGGAGCACACTGTGGGTGATACAGCAATCAAATGCACCAATAGAACTGTCATTAGTGACTTTGCACTCATGCCCTACTAATGACTATTGGCAAAAAGATAGATAGTATGTAAAGAGGGCATAGAAGTTTGAAATCTAAATTGGACAAATTAGTAAAGAAAGTTAATAATCTGGAAACACCAATCGATGGCCCAAAGGAAGAAAGGGCTAGCATCGACTGAGTCATTACATGAAACTCAAAGAGGATACACTCTAAAAATTTCACAGTAGTAGGGGGAAAAAGTGAGGTTTTGTGATTTTAAGCAGAAACCAATGAGAACTATACATGCTCCATAAACATCAAATTTCCCTCAGAGCATAGAAAAACCAACCAGGTAGCCTCCGGGAAAAATGATAATTCCAAACAGTTTAAATTGAACACAGGATGTGGTTAGCTAATTCCTCAAGAAAGAAAGCAACGGAGCACCTATATCCGAGGGTTTCTTGCCTGGTTTTCAGGAGAAGTTTATATATTTTTAAGACAACAATGGTACAACAAAGGGAAGTGATTCCAATTTACTTTAGTGAGTGCAATGGAAAAGGACACACTAAAAAGACTACATTCTTGCAAATAGACTCATTATTTTTAAAAACTACTTTCCCCAGATGTATTATTTATTTTCATTTGATTTTATTTTTGTTTTTAGACTTTTAATGCCCAGTCCCCAGAGTTTACAGGAACCTTGCAAACATGTTTGAAATAATTAAGACTTATATAGAAGGTATCATTTGGGAGAGGGGCTTTGCCAAAATGTTCTCTTTTTGGATCATGCTTTAAAATCACAAACAAATTTATTTTATGGTCCTTCATTGGAGCACTCTTTGCTCTACCAGTTCTTCCAGTATTTGGTAAAATTGTTCTATTGTGAATAGGTTAGAACTAATACAAGAATCTGCATCTTATGATATATAATAGGAGATGGTTCTTGGAACAAAAGTAAAACACAGTGTGCCACATGCCAGGTCCAATGATAGTTTGAAACTTTTATATATTAGTAAAAATACTGAAGGTGCACCAGAAGAGAGAAAGTTAAGGATATTTATATTAGATAAACCTCAAATTTTACTTTTGTTCCATATTTGTTTTATATCTAAATTTCAATAGAGGAGCAATATGAATGACTATTACGTTACTCTAACTAGGAAAATCCTTTGAGGATTTTAAATGGCACATGGGCACACTGACCAGAATGGACTGCTCTGGGCCATTACGAACGAAGTAGGAAAGGCAATGCTGGAAGCACACCTCTCAAAAAGTTGCATCCTGAAACAGTCCCCATCAGTTATAGTAGCTCTACCTGTTTTCAGTGCTGGGTTTCTTCCCAAACCAGTGAATGGCAATGAGATAGCATAGGTAAGGCTACATAAATCAGAAAGATCATGTTTATTTGCACTGCCTAAAATTGTACCAATAAGGGAGACAGAAGTGAGTAAATTACCTAAAAATTTTAGAGTTCACTGTCTGAACTACTTTGATAAGCAACCCAAGGCTATTCACTTGAAATCTCACCTTTTGTCCAGTGCAGAGACATATTTGAAATATTTCCTCATACATTTATTAAAGAGAAACTAAACCATTTTTTTGTAGTAACAAGATATGGGGTGATCCCTTATTTTCATAAGAGAATGTGATAGGTTTGTATAAATAATTCTGTTTGGCATTGAGGAAATGAAGCTTAAAACTCAGGGATAAACATGAATTATGTCTGCTCACTGTAACAAGAAGAGTTTTTAGCTAGGTAAGCTGATCTATAGGAGCACAATGAAAGAAGAATTTGAGTTGAGAAAACTTGGGGAGTTCTTTATTTTTTCAAGATGTCAAGACACACATAGTGTTTGTACTTAATTAGGCTTTGTAGCACACCATGCCCATAATCAGAGGACTCTTTGTTTTCAATGAAGAATTCATTATCGATTACATAAAGCAGTGAATAAAGTATTAGTAACGTTTAAAGTGTCAGAAAATAATTAAAATAGACTTTTGATATAACAAACTAATGGGTTTTTTGCAGAATTTATTTAAAGTTTTCTACTTTTTTTTCTTTTTTCTCTCTTAAAGTTTACTTTTACATTTGAAGCAAAAATTTTCTAATATGCTAAACAAGTAATTTTAATAAAGTATAGGTATTGTCAACACTTCATTATATCTTTTAATTTCAACAAGCATCTCCTCTCTGATACTGTGATTTATTTTTAAAATTAGGATATTTGAGATATCAGCTCTTGTTGTAATTGTTACTCAAGGACATGACACAGAAGATCCTACAGAGGTGATGTTTTATTTAAATTATAGCAATTGTTAACGTATTAAATATTACACTATCTAATGTATTACAACTTCTGAGAAATGTGTTCTTAGAGAATAAGCAAAAGCATATTGAGACAGGGTCTGTCACTGGGGACCAGCACGCAGCTGCATTGTCACTGCCCTTGGCAACCTCAAATTTCTGAGCTCAAGCAAACCTCCTGCCTCAGCCGTCTCAGTAGCCCATCACCTATTGGGGACCAGCCCCAAATTATACTATGAGTTTGTTCCCAGTGACTGGTAGAAATGAGAGGATGAGGGAAAATGAAGAGTCAACACGTAAAGAGAAAGTTTTTTAACAAGCTGGGTCGGGGGCTGTCCACCTCCAAGTGTGAGGACTGGTGAAACCTCCTCGCTCCGAGTTAGCTCTGTTTTATTTACACAAATCACTGTTTTAATCATCAGTCTAATGAGGAAAGGCTAAACTCTTCTGTCATGTTCTTGCTGGGCTTGCATTTTCTAACCAAACTATTTCTTTAATTATGTCAATTAAACTGATTTACTTCTTACTATTATTACTCTAAGTTATTTAGGATCTTAATACAAACAGGGCATGGGACAGGGAACACAGTCCAGGAGCAGGATGTCAAAGCAGACCCCAAATAGACCATGCGCACAAATCTCAGGCATGGTGATTAAACCCCCAGGACACCTTGTACTCAGACGAGTGGGTGCTTCTGCTCATACCAAGATGACAGAATGACGGAGATATTTTTCTCCTTATCTTTTCTGAGAGACTTTTTGTGTTAACAAGGTATAAGCACTTGCTCTGTCTCCAAGCAAGGTCAGCACTCCCTCACTAACTCCTAAATGCACTAACTCTCCCTGAGAGGGCAGCCCTGTCCATGGCCAGCCTTGTCAGTCAGTGCTAAGTGACTTCTGAGCCTGGTCATGCTGGGGGAGGGTGAAGTTCCAGCAAGACAGTTTGAAAACACCAAGCTTTCAGGTTGTCACTTTGCAACAGATTTTGGATTTCTCTAATGTAGTTCTCTTCTATCTCTGTTCCCTTTGCCCATCATCTGCAATCATTTTCTTAATCTGATTCCTAATCTACTTATAACAATTAAAAATTGGTTTTAAGCTTATTAAATCATTATTTCAAGCTATACATGCACATCAAGATATGACTCTTCCCTTAAGTGCCCACGTATCCACCCACTACCACCTTTGGCTATTTTTAAACTTTTTGTAGAAACTGGGTTTCACTCTGGCCTCAAATAATTCTCTCACTTTAGCTACCCAAAGTGCTAGCATTACAGGCTTGAGCCAATATTCATGGCTAAAGTTCCGAAAATTCTTTATTAAGGTGAGTGAGAAGGGACATGAAGAAAAGGACTTTGAGAGGGGTGGGAGGAAGCCTGGTCTGCTGAATAAGAAAGTCCAGAGGACCTATAGGAACATTACCATTCAGTGACTCTGACCACAAAAAGGGAAAGGAAGGTGGGTATGAGGTAAACTAAGTAACCAATGACCAACAGAAAAGGACAATAATCAATGACCAACAAAAAAGGGAAATAATTCTTGGAGGCACAGAAAGGCCAATGAGAGAGGTGCAACTAATTTCAAATGGGGAGAAAGAGGGTATTAATACCTCTGTACTACCTTTGTAGTAAAAAATTACTTTTTTTACTTCCTAAATTTTATTGATTTATTTATTGTTAGGGATTCATTGAGGGTACAAGAAACCAAGTGTCTCATCTCTACCACATCTTCTCATTTATGAGGGACTTATTTCCAGCTCTCTTTGAAACTGCTCTGAACTTACTCTTTGTTCTTAAATAAAATTGTTCTTTGATACACTGAAACTTGTGTGGTTTTATTTGCTTTTTATTCATGCTGCCTGTGCTGACCCAGTTTTATTTTCATTTTCTACTCACTTTTGCTTTGACTCCCTCCTTGTGCTTCCTTGAACTTGAACTTGAACTTGAAGACCCCTGCTTTTGGTCCCTTCTCATTCACTTTAATAAATTAAGAAGTTTCTTAGCTTCAGCCAGGCATGGTAGCTAAATTCTACAATCCTAGCACTTTGGGTGACCAAGGTGAGAATATCATTTGAAGCCAGAGTTTCAAGATAAGCCTGATCAAGAGTGAGACCCAGTCTCTACAACAATTAAAAAAAATAGCCAAGATGGTGGACTTTCCTGTAGTCCCAGGTAGTTGGGTGGTTGAGGCAGGATTGCTTGAGCTCAGAAGTTTGATCAATCAAACCATGTCAACTGGGTTTGGGGACCTGGGATTCCAACCCCCAACAGTTAGTTGAGTTGATTCTTCATTCTCACAAGAAGATGCAATGGAGTTTGTCTGATAATCGACTAGCCATTTAAATTACTTTTTTTACTTCCTAAATTTTATTTATTTATTTATTGTTAGGGATTCATTGAGGGTACAAGAAACCAAGTGACACTGATTGCATTTGTTAGGTAAAGTCCCTCTTACAATTGTGTCTTGCCCCAAAGGGTGTGGCACACACCAAGACCCTACCCCCTCCCTCCTTCCCTCTCTCTGCTCTTCCTTTTCTCCACCCATCCCTCCTTCTTTCTCTTTCTGCTCTCAAACTTCCTAAAATAAAATATGCCAGGAATAATAATATACAGTTTTATATTACTTTTTTCTATTTATTCTTAAAAATTATTAAAAATAATATTATTTATTTCCAGCTATACTTTTCAAACTTATTCATATTTTCATTTTTGCATATACATCTTTAATTGATCAAATGATGCTTTTTCAGGAATATATGAAGTTTTAATTTTTTTCCAATTTTTCTTGCAACAATCTTTAGTTTATTCTTTTCAAACTTACTAGGAATGGTATTTTCATCCATTAATTGTAATGAGTAAATACAGTGAAATAAAACTTGTGTAAAATTTAGAATTTATAGTCAATAATATAAATAGGATTTCTAGTCTTTTATAATTAAATTACAGTAGAGGAAAAAAAAAATACCGTTAATGAAATTGTTGTCTAGGAGTCTCTCGAAGACCATACATACCACCAGACAAGTCAAACTTAAAGAGGATTCCTTTTATTGAAGAGCCAGCCGGCAACTGCCTCAGTGTCCCAACATGGGGTTTCTGAGAGCAGCCCCCAGTGCTTAAAAGGTTGGATTTTTTAAACCTTGGTCTGAATCCTTGTTGGCACGTAGGCTGCCCAGGAACAATTGGGTAGGTTAGAAAGCATTGTACAGAAGAATAATTTTGCAGTTAGTTAGTCATACATTTTTGTTCCAGTACTTTCTCCCACCTGGTATTTCTTAAAGGTCAGTCCGGGGACAGTTGGTACTTCCCAGTCCGTTTCTCAGGGAAGTTAGTCAAGAAAGAAGTCAGTGAGTACTTTCCCATCTATCCTGGGAGTGAACCAGACTTCATTTTGTTGAGGGCTTGTGGCCCAGAAATTTGTCAGGAGTTAACTGATGTTTTTTTGCCTTTAGTTGATGCCCAATGAAATAATTTAAGATGATAATAGGTTATATGAAATATAAACTAGGAAGGACAAATGTTTTCCTACAGGCAGGATGGGCTAAATAGCATGCCAAGTGAAGACTTTTATTTCTGAAACTTAATCACATGTATTTCTTAGACAAGTTGTTTCATGTAACACTTGCATCCTAACTTTTCAGCCTGAAGCTGTAAAATTTAAAACATGATTAGAGAGCATGTAAAGGATATCTACAAATGCTTGCATCTGATCGTTCTTTGGACGTTAGCTTCAGTAACGGTTAGGTGAGCCTCACATAGTATTCTCTTTTAACGGTGGAGATCTAAATAAGTAAAGAAGAATGGAATATATCAATCTCATTTTAGTTTAGTGTTTTTTTCTAATTAGTGACAATAACCAAAATCCTTAGACATATGTAACCTATAATCCATGTGAAAATAATTTGTGTTAGTTTGTGTCCACACGTATGGGTTCAGTTTTTAGTTTTGACTGGAAAAAAACTAAATAGTAAATAATTGAAGTTTTATTAGCAAAAAATCATTTCACCTATCGTTTTTGAAGTTGATCTGTTCAAGCTCTGTATGACATTAGAGTTTAAACACTAAAGCAGTGCCAAAAATATCAACTGTATGAATATGCCCAGTATCTTCATCTTTATAGGAATAGCCCATCTGAAGAAGATTCAATAAGAGTTGTGTCAACCTTTTTAGCAACAAGTGGCCTTCTCAACCTGTATAACTGAAGATAATTCTTAAAAGGGACTGTTTATAGAGAGATGTAAAAGTCTATCAAAAAAAATATACTATAGTATGCCGTGGCTAGCAATAATAAAAATCTATATTGAAGGGGAAAAAGGAAGAAGGCATTAAAATAATTCAGCAAAGAGGAAGCTGAGTTCAGAGAATCACCTGATGGGAGCTGTGACCTTTGCTAGAAGAACACAGCCAACCTGTGATATCTGAACAAAGAGTATTAAGATGGAATAAGAAATTTGAAATTTCCTTCACCTGCCTTCTGATTTTGATTGGCCAAAATCCAACCCAATGTAGCATGGAGAAGTCAAGGTAACTTGTTAGCACAGTTATGATGGTCAGCCTCTGGAGCAGAAAACTGAAGAAGAGTGACAAATAGTAGATATGGATGGGGAAATAGTCAATGTTCAGCACAACTAGTTACAAATGCAGAATAGCATAAGCTTACCTGCCATGGTAGGCTTAACATACGATAGTGAATCTTAACTCACAGTGCATAAAATTATATTCACTTATCGACTGTATTCCACAAAATGGTCAAGCCACCCAGACATTAGATCATTTTAGGCATGAGCAATAGTCAGGAATAAAAGTGAACAGAATGGTGGACAAATAAAAATACAGAAAAAAATTTGTGTTCCTGAGAATTTCTTGCATCCTAATGTATTATAACTGTATCTATCATTTATAGTACCTAGGCATAATTTACATTAATACATCAACATTCTGAAACATAACCTATGTATTTACATTTAAGTAATGGTAAAGTAGAATTCATACATAAATGAGAAATTTCAAAGATTTGTAAAGTAAAGACCATAATGAAGTATATTATAGTTTAATAAGATCAGTCCAACAGAGTAGCGCTTCCAAAATCTAATTTCACATTAGTTTAAGATTTGCAGCATATGCTTAAATGCAGAGTTAGTGGTATAATTCTTTCTATTGTTTTTATAACACTTCAAACAAATATGGCATGTCCATTTATTTGCAATTAGATAATTGTAAAAAAATTGCACTATAGGATGGTGGTCTTATACAAGAGTCTAGATGCAAGTGGCATGTGAACCACCTGAAAAAAAACAACCTTTCTATAAACACAGGAAACACAAACTTCCCTGGGAATGTATGATTAGGTTATGAAGAGCAATGTGATTTCTTCATAGATTAATAACATATAAGTTACTAATAGTTACACATTACTAATAGTTACAAATTAAATGTGTGAACATAATTCTTGATCAGGAAAATCATTGAATGAAAACAACAACTACAAAAAATGTGTAATAACTCTTTCTAGAAACATGCTTATGTTCAGTGATGAATTGGTCATTTTTACTTAGCGATATTATTAAATTTGGATTTTTACAACACATTCTTGAAAGTAAATGAAGATTTGAACTGTTTTTCTATTAATGATTTATCTTATTTCATCATGATATTACCATTGTTCCATCATTATTTCCCTTGGCTGCCTGTGAAAGCAAAAGTAATGGAGGGTGGTTGTACCTGGGCTTAGTCAGTGCCAGCCACCCACCAGGGAGGACATGCCATGCCTTCTGCATCTCCCCCTCTGCGGTGTTGGTGCAGCAGACAAGGGGAGGCAAAGCTGAAGAACCAAGTGCAGCAGAGAGGGTGAGCACAGCAAAGCCCAAGCGTGCCTAGTTAGTTGAAGGAGACCACAGCATAGCCCCCTCTGCTGCTAGCATCAACCCCAGAACCATCCTTGGAACTAGAGAGCCCTCCTCTGCACTACTCCCCTGTGAGTGCTTCACAGTCTCAAAGTTGATACAGGTTTCCCACATTCTGGGGGACCAGTCTTTCCCTTGGCCTGATTAAATTTCACATAAGTTTCTTAGGCTTGGCCAATTTCATGAATGCACTGTATCCAGGGGAAGGGACTGCATTCATTTGTTACCAAGTCCTGGCCAAATGTAACTACAAAAGGACCCATTAGACCACATATGTACCCCTAGACAAAGATCTCAGGCACAAATTTTTTTTCCCATTTGGGTTTTTCCTTCTGCCAGGAACTCTTGTGCTTTTTCTCTGTATTCTTTTCTGTAAAAAAAATCCTGTCCTACCACTAATCTGTGGTCATTGGATTCTTTCTTCAAACCACCAAGACCAAGGACCTACTGAAGAAGATATTCTGGTATCAAAAGGACACTTCAAAGTGTGCATGGCTTGAAACAAAGGGAGTGATGTGAACATAGAGACAAACCAGCTGTGAAAACACTCAAATACTATTCTGATTCATCTTTTCCACCAAATGAAGGGCAAATTTACTTGAAAATAAGAAGAAAAAGATTTAGCAAGAGTTAAACCCTCGGAATGTTATGATAATATTAATATCTGAGAGGACATTCCAAGACCTACAGTCACCACATTATGCATCTTTCAGGATGGGGTGCAAAGTAAAGTTTTGAACATATGGCTGAACCACCTTTTGCATGTAAAAATAGCATGTTACCATCCATTAAGGTCATATAAATGAGCCACTATTTGTATAAATTGACAAATTGACTTTCATATTAATTCAACATTCACAATCATTATTTTATCAAAAATGCTTTAAAAAGCTATATTTTATTAATCATATGTGATTATTCTATCCATTTTTATAAAACAAATTAATATGTACTTCAGAGATGAAAGAAGGTATCATAAGAACAAAAATAATAAGGAAGTTTTCTAAACCTTTCTATACCTTCCAACAGCATACCACTGCTGTACAAATCAGAAAATCAGTAATGGAAGGATACACAATTTCTTCCTCACACTTACACTATATTTAGTTGATCATGACACTATAAATTGTCTTACCAGCTAAAGAAAACAGTTTTACTTCAGAATGTAATAGGCTTTTCAAAAATTGAGAAAATTATATATCCAGAGGACAAGCTTATGAAGCACTTAAAAACATATAACTATATAGAACCACATTATTGATATTATCTCTTCTTACCTGCATGAAGCCCCTAATGGGTCTAATTTTTGTAAAATCGAAAGAAATTATGCATATTAACAAAGAAAAAGCACCAAAAGGAAAGATAAATAATCAATAAACTATTTGTGTGTGAAAGAGAAGATGAGAAACACGTCATATGGTTTATTGATGGGATCTGAGCCAAGAGGCTTCAAATTGTTTTGAAAGAAAGCAAATTCCTTGAAATAAATGTATAAAACTAGAGTGACTTACTTTGACTTGGAAATAAATTGAAGAGCTTCAATCTTTTACCCATTGTAATACATGTAAAAACCATTTTATGAAACTGAACGTAAATAGACATTATAGTATTTTCTTTGTTCTTTGAGGTATTTTTTTAATATAAATATATTTTAAAATAAACATAGAATTTTTTTTCAATTTTAAATAAAGATTGAATATTGATTGAAATGATGTAGGAAGTCATACTCTAAAATTTTAGATCCCTGAACAAAGATTGAGGTGGTTGTAGGTGATATGATGCCCGTGTCCTCTTCGGACTTACTATAAGCTAGGATCCTGGGAAGCCATGTAGCCCAGAAACTCTGCCAGGTGGACACCCCTTCAAAATATACACCAACCTCGTGACATTTGTTTGACCTGAACCAAGAGCTGAATTACACAATTCAAATCATTTAATTTGTAAGTTTATTTATTTAATTTTTTTTTTAATTTTTAGGTTTTACGCACAATGCACAGGGAATTTATCTTTTCTAAGTGGCTAGGTGCTCTTAAATTCAATTCAATTTTCATAACAAGTGATCAAGAAAGCCTTATGTTCTCTTCTATGAGACTAAATTTTAGACAGACCTTTTCCTGACTCTTGGTTCCTAATCTTTCTTTTCACTGAGCATTTACTTTAGCAAACTTGTAATTGTACTTTTTCTCTCCTCAGTCTCTTTCTAAAACTCTCTGTTGCTGGTTTCACAAGGTTTTAAAACCCAATGTTATTGTCAGGGACCTCAGAGCCATTCCTTGAAGAAATGTAACCATCAGGGACAATAGGGGTTCTACCTTTTGGTCTCCATGGGAGGGAAGAGCCTAATTTAATGAGTACCAATTAACAAACACAGATGGCCTAGTGACAAAGAAAATCATTTCCAAGTTCAGAAATAATTCACTGCTCTTGGAACACATTCCAGTGCCCAACTTCAAAAGCAGAAGTAGGCAAGGAGGGCTGTTAGACAGTAAGGCTAATCTGAGGTCTGCAAAAGAATAAAAAAGAAAAAAAAAAGTTATACTTGGAGAATATCATATTTCAGCATTGTTTTGAGAAATTCCTACCAACAGTGATGGGAAGTGCTCAAGCCAAAATGCCTATAAGAATCCTTATTATACCCAGACATTATTAGAAATAGCCCAGGCAAAATATGTTTCTAGGGCATACACATGGTGGTCCTAAAGGTCTTTGTATTCATTTTCAATTGATAATTTGTAGAATTTTTATGCATATAGAGTTTTACTGTGAGACCATATTGTTTTTAGTGGGTTACTGTTAGACAAAGAAAGCTCTATAGTCTTTCTTTCCTTTTTTCTGTTTCCTTTTTGTCCCCCACCCCTGTCAAAGGCCTCTATAGTGTGTTGAAAGTTGATTTTCTGATAAAACTGATGAATTCTATATCAGCGAAGGTGACTCACTAAACTATTATATTTACATGTGGACCATCACATAATCAGTAAATGAGTATAGGCTTTATTCCCACCCTTTAAATCTTTGTAAATATTATTCATTTTAAAAGGGACTCATTTTTCTATGGCTATTTTGAAACAGAGGGCATTTTGTGCCAGTGTAGCAATAAGAAAAAATAAAAATGATCCATTATGAGAAATCCATGAGAGAGAATAGCTTTGATAAAATTATTTTTTGTAAATATATTTTTCTCTCTTATGGTTATTTTTGTTTCATATATTTTTAGAATCATCTTATTTCTATGAAAGGACTTTTCACAGATTTTTCTTAGTCCTTTAGATAATATACTACATTCTTTCTCTTCACTTCCAGTATATCTGCAGAGTCAGACAGGGAAAGAATTCAACAAATTATAATACTTTTATAGTGGATATACTTTAACCCCTCATTAAAATTCACTACAAATTTATTAGATAATAATGATGTAATAAAGACATCTAGTTTCAGCTCTTAAACCTGTAAAGAGCTTAGAAGTTGTCATCTCTATTCTACAACAGTAAAATGGAAAAGCAATAAGTTTTCTTGTACCAGTCAGAGAACTAAGTTCTCAGAGCAAACTGTCATCCCAAAATCTGGAGAACATGGAGCATCCAGAGAGATACAGCCACCAAGTCTTCTTCTGAAGCAGAAGTTACAGGTAGTATCTGGTAGTAACATTTATGTGGTAATATTGACAAATTGCTGTAGCATGATGTGCACCAACACAGGAGCAAGAAACTCATGGTGGCTGAAGTTGTAGTGTAACCCCCACATGTTCATGACGTTTCATCCAGAAATATCATCTGATTGTTTCTAGGAAGATTGGATAAAGGGTCTTCCATGGCTCTGGCAAGAGAAGGAGAAAGTAACCACTGTGTAACATGCATGGAGCCTTCTCCTTAGAAAAAGGAGGAGGATAAAAAGAGAAGAGGATGAAACCTGCTGTCTAGGGCAAAGGTCTTTATCTCAATGAAATTCTCAAACCCAGTCCTAGCCAAGGTAGAGAAATATCTTCCCAAATGCAGTAGATATTGATCCGATTATAGCAATGATAACTTTCAATGTGAATGGTCTAAACATATCAAAACATAGCAATTAAAATACAGAGAATTTCAGTGTTAAAAAAAGACAAAACTATACATTTTTTAAAGAAACAAACTTTAAATTTAAAGATTCAGATAGGTTTAAAATAAAATAAAGAAAGAAAGAAACTTTATATTTAAAGATTAAAATAGGTTTAAAAATAAAAGATATGATATTTTAACACTAAGACAAAACAAAATCCAAATTGAACTAAACTAAAATAACTATGTCTGTTTTCCATTTGCCTGGAATATAGATGACCATCCATTCACCCTGAGTCTATATTTATCTTTTAATGTAAGATGAGATTCTTTTATGCAGCAGATATCTCGTCTAAGTTTTTGTTTCCAGTCAGCCAACCTGTGCCTCTTTAGAGGACAATTTAAACCATTCATATTAATTGAAAATAATGATAAGCCTTTCGAAAGTGAAGTGGGTATTTTTGATCCTTTCGCCATTGTGGAGTTTGGAATTTGGTTGAAAAATTCTGAGTGAGTTTACTTTTGTGGTGGAGGTTTGTGCTGGTCATTATGGAGGATAGGTCTGAAAATATCCTGGAGAGCTGGTTTAGTTATGTCAAATTTCTTCAACATATGGATGTCATAAAAGTATTTAATTTCTCCATCATCAATGAAATTCAGTTTGGCTGGATATAGGATCCTGGGTTGGAAGTTATTTTGTTTTAGGAGGTTAAAAGTTGATAACCACTCCCTTCTAGCTTGAAAGGTTTGTTTGAGCAGAAAGATCTGCAGTTATTGTAATATTCTTCCCCTTGTAAGTAATGGTTTTCTTGCTTCTGGCTGCTTTCAGAATCTTCTCTTTCATATTAACTTTAGTGAAATTAACTATGACATGCCTGTGGGATGTCTTATTCAGGTTGAGTAGTGCTAGGTTTCTGAAATTGTCTTCTATCTGAATTTCAGAGTCTTTAGGCATGTCTGGAAAATTCTCTTTCATAATCGCAAGAAGAAAGGACTCTGTGTCTCATGAATCCAGTTCATAGCTTTCAGGTATTCCTATAAGATGAATATTGGCTTTCTTCGAGTTATCCCAGAGAACTCTGAGAGAGTGATCCATTTTTGCCTTCCATTTGTCTTCCTTTTTGAGCATTGGGAGCATTCGAAAGCTTTGTCTTCCATGTCAGAAATCCTTTCTTCTGCTTACTCCATTCTGTTACTGAGGGCTTCTACTGTATTTCTCAGATCTTTGAGGGTTGCAACTTCTTGTCTCAATGTGTCAAAATCTTTGGTCATTTTGTCTTTGAATTGGTTGAATTTTTGAGGCATCTTCTGAATTAATCCTATAATTTCTACCTCCATCTTTACTTCCATTTTGTTGATCTTGTTTGCAATCCAAATTCTAAATTTGATTTCAGACATCACAGCTGTTTGTGGATGGGATTCTCTGGACTGGCTGGTTTGTCATTCCTTGGGGGAGTTGAACTGTTTTGTTTATTCATGTTGCCAGAGTTTTTTTGCTGATTCCACTCCATGATTCTTTTTCAGCATTTAGCTAGATGATCAGGTCAGGTGAAATTGAACTGGAAACTTCTACAGTTGTGGTTTACCAGCCCTTCGCCTAGGAACTGGGACTGATGACTGCAGCTTTTCTGGTAAATGGTGGGATAAGACTTATTGTGCATCTTAGAAGGGACAGGTGAAGCAGAACACAAATGTTTTCACACAATAAACTCGAAAATCCCATGAAGGGTATGTTGAACAGTTGGATAAAAATATTTCAGATTGTATATGAAGCCCATACACTGTACCCCATGATTGCACTAATGTACACAGGTATGATTTAATAAAAAAAATTTAAAAAAATAAAATAAAATAAAATAACTATGTCAAAGATACTAGCTAAAGACAAACACTTTTGAAAGTATGAATGTAACAACTACACATCAGAAGACATGAGGCAAAAACTGAGACATGAAGGAAGAATAAATCTACCAGTATAATCAATAATCAGTAAATCAAGTAGTCAGAAATTTAATAAGGATATAGATGACCTGAACAATACCAGCAACACACTGATTTAATTTACGTTTATAGAATATTACATCCCCAAACAGTATGATACATGTTCTACTCAAGTTCACATGAAACATTCCCCAAGATAGAACACATCCTGTACTACAAAATACTACTATTTTTGTGGTGAGAACATTTAAAATCTACTCTTTTAACAGCTGTGAAATACACATTTTTATTAACTGTGGCTACCATGCTGTGTAATAGATCACTAAGGCTTATTTCTTGTAAGTGAACTTTGGATTCTCTGACATCCAAACATCTCCCCTTTCATCATCCCCCTGACTCCAGTCCATGATAACCACCATTCTGCAGTCTACTCCTATGAGTTTAACTTTTTTAGATTACACATATTAGCGAAACCATGTAATACTTGTCTTTTTGTGCCTGGCTTATTTCACTTTGCATAATGTCCTCCCAATCTAACCATGTTGTCAAAAAGATGCACTTTCCTTCTTTTTAAGGAATGTATGGTATTTCTTTGTATATAAACCCCATTTTCTTTGTACATTCATCCATTGATGCACACTTGGTTTACCAAGATAGCATTATTCACAATAGCCAAGATAACTTGTATAAATTTCTAACTGAAGAGAAGGAAGATATTATTTGAAAAGAGAAGTCTTTCACATCCTTTTTTAGGAATAGGAGACCATGTTTTTAATTGTTACATAAAGCTTTTAGGAATTTTTGTGTCCAGTTTTATAGGCTGTCTTATCCACAGGTTAGAGATTCTGACTGTAAAGTGAATTCTAGGTTAGTAATGATCTGAGATAAGAATTCTGCCCATAAATCATACTAGGTAAAGCAGTTCATAAACTATCTACCCCAGAAGTATAAACTTTAAAAACATTTTCTCTCCAAAATACTCTCTTAAAAATACGGGCAAGCCATGGGATGAGAGAACATACTTGAAAGTTGCATATTTGAAAGGTGACTTACATCCAAATTATACAAATAACTTCTAAAATTCAACCATGAGCAATTAAAAAAATTCAGTTTAAGGTGGTGCCTGTGGCTCAAAGGAGTAGGGAACTGGCCCCATATACCATATACTGGAGGTGGTGGGTTCAAACCCTTCAGTTTAATAGGTACAAGATATGAAAATGTATCACACAAAAGAAGATATATAGCTGGCAAGCAAATATTTCAAAACATGCTCATTATTATCTGTTGTTAGAAAAGTACACATTGATAAAAGAAGATATTTGTGCTTTTATAAATCCAAATAATTGAAAATTTAAATTACTGATAAAAATGTGAATCAACTAAAACTCAAACATTATCTGTGTGAATACAAAATAGTACATTCGTTTTGGAAAGCAGTTTTCCAGTTTCTTACAGTGCTAAATATAGTCTTACCATAATATCCTACAATCACACTTGAGGTATTTTATTGAAAACATATTCACACAAACATCTGCATATGAAAGCTGTGAAACTTTATTCAGAATTGTCCAAACCTGGAAGCAGTCATGTTTCTCAGAAGGTGGGCTGATAAATTATAGTACTTACATGCAATGGAATAATATTCAGTAATCTAAAGAAATGGACTATGAAGTTACACAAAATATGAATCTATCTTAAATACATATTGCTAAGTAAAAGAAACGGTCTAAAAGGGCTACATACTGCATAATTCTTTCACATGGCAATCTAGAGTAGCAAATATATAAAGCTGGTGAAAGAACAGTGGTTGTTAGTGATTGGGGAGAAGGAAGGTGGAGGTGTGAGGCACTTTGAATTTTTTAAAGTCATGAACTATTCTAGTAGTGTAATGGTAGGTATGGAACACTATTGATAAAAGCCCATAAAACTTAACAACATACAGAATGAATTTATCACATGAAAATTAGAAATACTTCAGTAGCTAGGAGGATACAAGAATAGAATATGATAACACAATCTGACTCTATTACAAATGAATAAAAGACACATTGATGAGAGTTGGAAAATTATGCTTTGATTATTAGCATAAACTGTAAGACTAAAGGCAGCATAAGTATTGTCATCTTATGGAAAAAAAGTTGTTTCTCACAATAATATGAATTATGAAACTACATAATAAAATTAATAGGCTAATAATGTAATAAAATCAAATAATTAAGTAAAAGGTTTGCCAATACTTGTAGCTGGTTGATTACTGTTGGAGTTTGAGGTCACAACTATGAGGAAAATGTAATAATTATATATATATATACACACATACATACACATGTATGCATACTTTGTATATGTATATAAGTATGTGTGTGTATATATATAGTAGGTATATACATATATATACACACACACACTTTCTATACATATACATGTAGTATTGGGTTGGAGTTGGATACATCTGTTTGAACTCATGATTAGTCTAGCATAGACAGATGAATACATAGTGAAATAGTTAAAGAAATATAGAAATATACCTACTATACACACACACACACACACACACACACACACACATTCTATATATATACATGTAGTATTGGGTTGGAGTTGGAGACATCTGTTTGAACTCATGATTAGTCCAGCATAGATAGATGAATACATAGTGAAATAGTTAAAGATACAGGCATATATATATAAATTAGCATACTAAGTTTGCTAATTATATGAATTAGCATAATTAAGTTTGTGAACTTGCTGCCCTGCAATTACATTGGTATCACTGTACAAACAACTCTGCTAGGTTTCATACTTGATATGTTAGTGTCCCACAGCTGTGTTAGTGTCAACATGTGGCAGTGTCTTGCTAAGTGGCATTCATTATTGATGAATATTTTTGTGTGCCATTGTGAGAATGTTGGAGTTTGAATTAAAGCAATGAAGAAACCTTCATAAAATTCTTGTTAAATTTGGCAAGAGTCAAGTGAAATCAGAGACACATTAGTTCAAGTTTATGGCATAATACCATGAAGAAAACCACAGTGTGCAAATGGATTAAATGTTTTGTTTTGTTTTGTTTTTCCTGAGGGGTGAGAAAGCGTCACTGATGAATAGAGGTGGGTGGCCAGTAAACAGCAAAACTGATGAAAGGTTTGAATTATCATTACGTAGACTATTGACAAGGGGTTTTGATTGGCGTAGTCTAACTTTTAAATCTAGGTATAAATAAATTTCTCACAGACTCCTCAAGTTGTAAATTGAGAACATCAAAATGGTTGACCAAAAATAGAAAAACCTCTTTAATGAGAAAATAAAATCAAATACTTTATGATGATATTTTGATGTTATGGTACAATGGAATCTTTAATAATTTATGAGTCATTAAAGGAGATTATAACATTATAGATTTACTTCATTATAAAAATACATAATTATTTAATTTATTTACGTTCTTTATTATGGAAAAAACAACCCTGTACCCTCTCGTAGATGGGAATGTAAAACTAAGGGCTCAAACAGACATTTCTGTTATAAGTGATAGCTGTTCGATTCTTCCATCAACTCTCATAAGACACTGAGTAAAATATTGGACACTAGGGAAATAGAATAAAAGAATTGCTGCATTTCATTCATTGCAGGTTTAATTATTGTCATTATCTGGTAACTTTTTATTATTTATGATATACACAAAATACACATTTTAAGTCCAATGCACCACCATTGCATGTAGTCTCTGACAAGCTTTGCTAACCTGAACTGTATTTTTTCTTTTTGATTTATAATGTTATATGAGGAATTAATTCAGTTGAATCTCCTCATATATTCACTTTTACAAAAAGTCATTTTTATTAGATTTACAAATCTTTCTTTTTAAATTATTAATTATATATAAAGTCATTTATAAAGCATGTAATTGTACAAAGAGATAACTCAAAATATAATCATGAGCACATTTAATATAGCCCTTAATTTTGTACTTTACTGTAATTTAAACTATATTAAGCTGTAATAAACTATCTTTAAAAAGTACTAATTCATCTATTAGTAATGTTTTGCATTTTATAAATATTAAAAACAGCATCTGCAGCAATATGGAATAATATTTTTATGTTAAACTATAGAAGAGAACATTGTTTGATAATACCTCAGAGAAATGTAGAAATGACAGTGAAATCCAGAAAGTACAATGTAGTATGACACAGATAGGACAAAAGGCGAACTTGGGCACAATGATTGTTAATCCCAGCATTATACTTGTGTGTGAACTTTGGCAAGTTTTTCACCTCACTTGATGTTAGTAAGTAAGAGTTTGTAAGAGTGCGACGTGATCTCTAAGACCCTCCCATTGTAATTATCTTATACATATATTCTATGTGACAATTGCTAAAATAAAAGTCTATATTCATTATACTTCATTTCAAATACTGCTGTCAAGAAAAATAAATATTTGGCCTCTGGTGTTTTGGTCTGCTATGTGACATTTAAAACTTCTTTGTAAGATAAATAGTAATAGCATTCCTGTGATATATAATAATATGTCATCAAGTTATCATCAAGAGAGTTATGGCCACATCATACAGGAACATTGACAGGTAAGATACATCAAGGTCATTCCTTTAAATTACATTTTACGTTATTTGTATAGAGTCCAGTTTTGCTCTAGTATGTAGAGAAATTTGCTATTGGAACACAAAAATCCTCTCGAAGATTAATTCACATTATATGTATGAAATAAAGATTATGTAATCCAGATACAATTTATCCATTACATCACTAGGAAATATTTTTGCTAACTACCAATATCTGGAGAGACTAAATGCTGTGGTTGGGATGAGGAAGGCTCGTTTAACGTTTCAATAATGAAAGCATTACATGAATGAAGCTAATGGTGTCTAATGTACCTCGAAATGATCCCTCAAGTGGATTTCTATTAGTAGAGCCAGAGACTTCAAAGAAAATAGTTCTTAAGTTGTAAGTAAATTAAAAATCACATAGCACTTCTGTCCCTTAGCAAAATAATCATATGTTGGCCCTTAAGGTAATAGCACATAGATTTCCAGTGTGAAACAAAATGCATGTTAGCTTGTGCAAAGTGTCAATTTTGGTGCTAGTGACATTCTTGACGAACAAGACCATCTCATGGTAAACGGTAACAGAAACAATAAAACTGACGATTATCTAAATATTTAAAAGTCAAACTCATTGTAACTATTTTATAATGTCAAAAGACAGCCTTATTTTAAAAGGATTGTAAAATTTCAAAATAAAACTTGTGATCAAAGTGGCAAGGCCATCTCAATTATTATTATCTCACAAGGATAATAATAAGTAAACATTTTAATTTGGGGGCATCAAAGGCAACTCACTAGCTATGATGAAAGTTTAGCTTTCTGAAATATCCACCTTTAAGTGATTAGTTCATGATGAAGGCCTGTGCAATCAGCGGCACTAAATCCTTTTTGATTCTAGCTCTGAAATATATACTGAATCCAAGAACTTACTATGTCTCCTTGCCCCGATTCTGTTATAAGCTGCCATCTTTTCTCATCTGGATGAATAAGATGTATATTAAAGGTTTCTCTTCTCCGAGCTTTGTGTTCACATGAGTCCACACAATGTCCCCATGTTCAACACAGAAGCCAGAGTTAGTCTTTTCAAATATGTTAGATTTTGTCACTCTGTTTGAGCCCTTGAAGTTGTCTCTGTTTCATTCTGAGTGAAAAAGTCAAAATCCTTCTCTCATCCAGGACCTAATCTGGCTTAATTACCTCTTTGACGGCATTTCCCTGTAGAGCTCACTCTACTCCTATTACAGCAGGTTTCTTTTCCCTTTATATGCATCTGGCAATCTCATCCAAAGGCCTTTTCTCTATCTTATCCCTCTGCCTGCCTTCCTTCCTTCCTTCCTTCCTTCCTTCCTTCCTTCCTTCCTTCCTTCCTTCCTTCCTTCCTTCCTTCCTTCCTTC
>CAUYRH010051159.1:0-26504 GCA_963574655.1 Perodicticus potto | reverse complement strand
TCGAACAGACGCAACCACTTGCCCAGTCTCTGCCACTTTTGCCTTCCTCAGGGTGTCAGAAGCCTCATGCTGTCTCCCTGTGTCCCCAAGGGGAAGTTCCTGGGTAGATCCCGCCTGCCAGAGATGCCTGAAGTCCTCTCTCCCCAGTCTCACCGTGCCCAGCCGCAAGGAAGCTATTACTCGGCTGCCATCTTGCTCCGCCCCAGCTATACCTACTTTTAATTTAGATCAAATGGGGAAATTTGGAACTTTTCAAAAGTATTCCTGATGTTAAGAATATTGAATGTTTTACTTTCTGAAAATGTTTGATTAGTTGACTTTTCCCAATTAAATTCCTGTGAATTAACTGTTACTTCATAAGAGATGGAGAAAGTCACAGGAGAATTGGTACATTCAAGTTGGCAAGTAGAGCTGTTAAAAAACTAGAAATGATCCTTGGCAATTTAAGAGAAGGGAAAACTTAAGAATCCTTATTAAAAATAAGGAGATAATCTAGAATTATTATTAAAAGATTAAAAATATGGGACTACTGACTTCACTGATTTCAAATGCTTAAAGATCTAATATATGAAGATTCCTGTCTAACTATTGCCCACCTTTGTAGGAACAGATCTAGAGAAAAAAAAAATGAATTTAACTTGCATTAAATAATTTAATGTGTAATAAATTATGTAAAATAAAATTAAATAATATGTATTAAATTTTTAAGTACAAAGACTTCACTGAAACCAAGAAAAGTTTTCAATAGCAAAATGAGAAATTATAATAATACTAATGTTGCTGAGCACCTATCATTTGTCAGAACCTGTTTTGAGGGCTGTGAGCATACACGTGTTAACTTGTGAAAACATCACAAATCCCATGAGGTATTTGGGATGCTTTTTTTTTTTTTGAGACAGTCTCACTATGTCGCCCTCGATAGAGTGCTGTGGCGTCACAACACACAGCAACCTCAAACTCTTGGTTTAAGTGATTATCTTGCCTCAGCCTCCCGAGTAGCTGGGACTACAGGTGCCCACCACAATGGCTGGCTATTTTGTTGTAGTTGTTGTTGTTTAGCATTTTCAGGTTTGAACCCGCCAGCCCTAAAGCATGTGGCTGGTGCTCTAACCCCTGGGCTATGGGCGCTGAGCTGTAGGCAGGGCTTTTACCTTCACAGATGAGCTTGGACTTAAACCCAGAGTCCACCATGATGCCTAAACTTTTACCTACTATTACTGAACCACTTTGATTAAAAGGGAATTAACATTTTAATGGGAACTAATACCTCCCGGACCAGAAAATCCAGTGTCTTTCCATCATCAAAAAAACTGAAAACAGGATGGGCATTTATCAGTGAAATGCAAATCTCACAATTCATGATGTGTGATGACATTAGTCATCTTATTCTATTCAAGTATCAGTCACTTTCTTACCTTCCTCCTTTCTCTAATAGGATACTTGAAAATGTTTTATAAATCACATAAATACCTTGTTGATTAACAAGGACAAAAGCACAATGATGTATGTCATAGGGAAACTTAATACCTTTTTTCTTTTTGATCTTTAGGGATTTCTTTTAATAATTCATAAAGACCTTTGACGTGGACTTAAGAACCCTTTCTATTTAATATAATTTTGTTTATGCTCTGAAAACCAAGGACACTAATTTACTGCCTACTGAACAGAGCTTTGACCCTCTGCCTGCCTTCTCAGGTCCCGGATGTGGGCCTGCTCCACACTGCCCTCTGCAGGAGGTCAGGGGATGTGCTTCAACAGGTGTGTGTTGTAATAATACCCCAGTCTCCTTAACCCGTGTTTCTCTTCACACTGCCATTTCTATGATTCTCTTTTGGTTGAATCCATGGAGAAAATAAGAAGTAATTAGTCCTTGTGCTAGGAAACAGGACCTGGAAAAGGCAAGGTTTTCATGTTAGAAATCACAAAGTGAAATAGTGCCAGACTTGGAGCTCCAGGCCAGATCTATTTTATGGTAGAAAGTTAAAAGCAGTGGTTCTCAACTGTGGAGGATTTTATCCCTTCTCTTCAGAAATGTCTGGAGATGTTTATGGTCACAAATTCTGAGGGAAGGAGTTTGCCACTGGCATCCAGTGGCTAGAGGACCGAGGTGCTACTCAACACCCTGCAAGGCACAGCACACAAAGGATGGTCCTGGGCCAGGCCTCGTGCTGAGGAGCCTGTTGCAGACAGAGCAGTGAAAGTGGCCTTGACCCTGCTCCGCACCTTTCTTTATGACCCCGGGAAGGAGGCTTCAGAATCTGCTTTCTCATTTGAATGAATGAAACCACCACCTCCCCATAAAACAGAAAAAACCCCAAAACTGCCTTTTAGGGTAGTTGAGAGAGACTAACCCAAGAGCACTGAACAGAGCACTGAGTGTGATGAGCTGGACCACAGAACAACAGTTGGGGAACATCCCAGGGAACTGAGCAGGGCAACGTCCCTGAAATGAAGGAGGCCCCAGATTAACAGCTTTAATCAGAAGAAGAAAGAGATGGCGACAGGTGTGAGGGAGTGAGCACTGGGATGTGCCAGGAGGGGGAGCAGATGATGAGACTGGAAACAGGAAATAGTGGGAGGGCTAGATAAGTGAAGGGGATTTGAGCAGTAACTTGAGATGAATTGGAAAGATATTCAGGAGAAATCCAAACAACTTGGTGGGAAATTTAAAAAGGATCATGAGAGACAAGTCTAGGATGGATACTAGATTTCCGACTTGGATGCCTGGGTGTCGGTGATGCCATTCAATAAGTCAATGGACTCAAAGGGCAGTGAAGATTATGACTTAGCAGTGGGCATGTCAAAATTTGGAGAGCTTGTGGGACACAGGGGTGACAATCGGGAGCAGTGAGAGATGGAGGTCTGGGTAGGAGCCACAGTTCTGAGAGTCAGGATCCTGAGAGAAGGAGGTGAATCTGTGAGGATGAGAGAGATTTTACAGGGAGAGCTGGAGAGCAAGAAGAGAGCTCCCTGTATCTGAGAGCTGGACAAAGACAACTGAGATGGAACAATCACAAGAAACAGATCAGGAAGGGGAAGTAGGGCCATTTGGGGGTCAAAGCTGAATGAGCTTTGAGGAACACAGGGCAGCAAACAGTGTCAAATGTCATAGGAAAGCTAAATGAGATCCAAAGTGTCCAGAAGATCTCGTAGTTGGGTGGCAGTGCTAACTGTAGTGTGGAAAGTTGAGTACAATGATGAGCAGAAAAGCTAGACAGAGTTGAGGATACGTAAGAGTGGAAGTAGAAATAAGATAGGGAGATTGTCAGAAAGATGGGCTGTGAAGAATCTCCTCTCTGCAATACTTAACCACATTTCTATGCTGACAGGAAGGGGACAGTGGAGGCTGACAATACAGACTACAGAACAGGGAAAATGGACAGATTGAGAACAGGATATGGGGCTGGAATGATTATTTTGAGGCAAGAAGAAAACTTCCCCTCCCAACTGGATAAAGACGGTAAATCACGGGGATCAGGCATGGGGCTCATGCCTGTAATTCCAGCACTTTGGGAGGCGGAGGTGGGAGGATTGCTGAAGGCCAAAAGTTTGAGACTAGGCTGGGCAAGAGCAAGACCCATCTCTATAAAAAATAGAAAAATTAGTCAGAGTGGTGGTAGGCACCTGTTGTCCCAGCTGCTCAGGAGGCTAAGGCAGGAGGATCACTTGAGCCCAGGAGTTTGAGGCTACTGTGAGCTATGATGCCACAGTGCTCTAGCTGAGGCAAAAGAGTGAGACTGTTTGAAAAGCAAAATTAGTTGGTGCAAACATCAGCCAGTCTGGAGGGTGAGGGAGTATGAGTTGAAGGAAGTTCGTATATGGAGGGCTTCATTTTTCCTGTCAAATTACAGGCAAGCTCAGCTGCGGACGTGGGAAGTAAGGGGAGGTAAGGGCAGTAGCTTTTAAGGATTGGGAAGGGGTGTCAACAAACAAGAGAGTGAGTAGCAACTTCAAAAACCTGCACATGAAGGACATCTCATGGCCCCAGGATCACTCAGGCATCCCCTCTGCTGCTTTCCAGATCAGTCACGCAGCCTGCCCACCTCCAGAAGGGAGCAGTGAACTAGAAAGCCCTTGCCAACCACAGAAAAGTAAGGTAGTGTGTGTGGGGAATGATTGACCAAGTTTTAAACTGAAGTAGGTGTGGGGTCTGTTGCCTCCATAGACTAATCCACCACATAGCAAAGTGACAGTGGCCTGTGGGGTTCTCAGAGTGCCTTCAGCATTCAGAGTTGTTACAGTGCAGACATCAGAGTTTATAAACCCTCCAATTAAAACAGTAGAATAGAAACAAATGAATCATGAAGAAATTTTTTTCTTTTGTGAAGTCTTGCTTTTTTTTTTAGCCTAAGTCGTGAGTTGGATGTTCTGCAGAGGTCTCCTGAGTGGAGTAAATGGATACCCCACTGGGTTTGGGTAGATCTGGCTGTTATGTTCATCTTTCATTTGCTGGTCTACATGGTGGCAGCAGAGCACGTGTGGAAAGATGAGCAGAAAGAGTTTGAGTGCAGCATCAGACGGCCTGGCTGTGAAAATGTGTGTTTTGATTCCTTCTTCCTTGTGTCCCAGGTCAGACTCTGGGCTGTTCAGCCGATCGTGGTCTCCATGCCTTCGCTTCTGGTTGCGCTGTACCTCACCCATGTGAGGGGAGACAGAAAAGGCACAGAAGGGAACTCTGAGTCAGCCCTGGACAGGACGGGGCCTATGGTGAACTTACCTTATCAGCCTCACTGTCAGAACTGGTTTTGAGATTGGCTTCCTTGTTTTATTTTACAAGCTGTATGACGGTTTCATGTTCTCTACCTAGTGAAGTGTGATCTGTGGCCTTGCCCCAACTGCTTCATCTCCAAACCCACTGAAAAAACCATCTTCATCCTCTTCTTGGTCAGCACCTCACGCCTCTGCATTGTGCTGAATTTCATTGAGCTGTGCTTCTTTGGTTCTCAAGTGCTTTATTAAGTGCTGTCTCCAAAAATATTCTAAAAAACCCAAGTCCTCAGTTTGTGAGTGCCACCACCTCAGATACTTTGAGTGTGGTGACGCAGGAGTTCCTCCCAGCTTCAGAATTGCCAGTGGCCATAAGCACATCCCAGCAACCTGAAGCCAGGTTGCTTTATGGTGCAGAAGAAAAAGGGGTAAACAGAGCCCATCCTCCCACACAGGTCCTGCTGGGCTGGGAGACGAGGGGTGTCAGCCTTGGCATAACTGGGAGAGATCTCTAAGTTGTGGGCATGCTCTCAGCTGTGAGCACAACACACTGCTTCCTTGCAGGGCTTTCCATTCTGTGAACACCTGAGTTGTTTCTGAATATTAATGGCAAATTAGTTTGAAATTCAAATAACAATGTTTTTTTTGTTGTTGTTGGGTTTTTTTTGTAGAGACAGAATTTCACTTTATCGCCCTCGGTAGAGTGCTGTGGCATCACACAGCTCACAGCAACCTCCAACTCCTGGGCTTAGGCAATTCCCTTGCCTCAGCCTCCAGAGTAGCTGGGACTACGGGCGCCCGCCACAACGTCCGGCTATTTTTGTTGCAGTTTGGCTGAGGCCAGGTTTGAACCCACCACCCTCGGTATATGGGGCTGGCGTCCTGCACACTGAGCCACAGGCGCCACCCATACAGTGTGCTTTTAAGAACTTAGATCTGTCAGAAAGGAAAGAAACTATGTCAGTTTTCTAGTTTTTATAACTGTCTCATTACAATTCAAGCACATGAATTGGAAAATATAGAAGTGACAGTTCTGTCAAACGTGATCACCTCAAAGCTGAACTGGAAGCCCCAATGGTCTTTCCAAGGTGGCATCCAAGGCTCCATTCTCAGTCCCACTCACCCTGCATAGAGAAGAATTATGTTGCAGGGCAGGGCTACAGCTGACCAGGCACACAGCCCCATACTTAGCGGGGAGACCCAGCCTGGGGGAGAGGCCACCTCAGCCCAGGTCTGCCAGGTTAGGCACCATTGCCTATAGGGGTTGAAAGTCACAGGTAAGTGGTCTCCATGTTGAGTGCAAGCACTACTGGGAGGTTCCCACTCAAGTCTGAACAAGCAGACAAGTGAAAGGTCAAGTAGCAGGTAGGTCCCACAGAAAACAGTTCACGGACAGGGAACAGAGGAGGCCACAGAGAAAGAATGCGCTCACTTTGTAACTACTTAGCATTTCCCTTTAACTATTAGAACACTGTACTATTTTTAAAAGTTTTGTATTGTTGAATCTTTTATATTCAGGAATTTACAATGTGCTGTATGTAACAGTTTGCCTACATTTCACCTGTTTCTTTCTAGGACAGATAATGAAATGTGCACTATGTTGTTACAGTGGTGCAAACAATGGTAAAAAAAGGTCACTACTTATTTTGGAGACTAGAACTTTCTTCTACTTTTCTATTTTTTTAAATTCACAGATACATCCTCTTTGAATTTAACACTATCATATATGCCTTTCTCCAGAATAAAAATGAAAGCGTTTTGCATTGCTTTTTAGCTGTCATTGACATCTTTACTTGACTTCACAGGTTATGATTATTCTGTGAGATAAAACTTGTCTGACAGTTAAGAGCAGGATTTGCAACACTGCTTGGTAAAGATAGCTCAGAAATCATTCTTTTCCCCTGGGAATTTCTTAACAAAAAAGTGCATGAAAATGTAATTTTAACTAAAACCAATTATGTTATGTCTTCCATGCCCTTCCCTCTTTTTCCTTTTTCTTTTTTTGAGACAAAGCCTCAAGCTGTCACCCTGGATAGAGTGCCGTGGCATCACAGCTCACAGCAACCTCCAATTCCTGGGCTCAAGCGAGTCTCTTGCCTCTGCCTCCCAAGTAGCTGGGACTACAGGCACCCACCACAACCCCCAGCTATTTTTTGGTTGCAGCCGTCATTGTTGTTTGGCAGGCCCAGGCTGGATTCGAACCTGCTCACTCAGGCGTACGTGGCTGGTGACTTAGCCCGTTGAGCCACAGGCACCAAGCCACGTTCTATGATTTTTGACAAAGACAATCATAATTGCACTATCATACAGAGTAGTTTCACTGCCCTAAATATCCTATGGTCCCCCGACTCATCCCTCTCCCTGCTTCATATCCCCTGACAAACACTGATTGTTTTACTGTCTCCATAGTTTTTTGTTTTCCAGAATCAGAACGTCATACGAGATTAAACAATTAAGTTCATGAACTCATCCTAGAAAAAGTGCTACCTACCTCATTGCTGAATATCACTACAGTCACCTTTGAAATGTTCCCGTTGGGAAGCTATGCACCAATGTCAGGGCCTAGTCCATCCTTCAAAGCAATGTTGGAACTCTTTTTCTGGAAAAACCTCAAAGCTGTCATCTTATGAGGTCTGATAATGAAGTTTGCAAACTTGCCACTGTGCACTTACTTTGGCAGCACTGTACGAACAACTCGGTAAGGTTTCCTAACCTTAGCATATCAGTGTCTCATAGCTGTGTTCATGTCAACATGGTGGCAGTGTCATGCTGAGTGGCATTCATTATTATTTCTGTGTGTTTTTGTGTGCCCTGTAACAACAGCTCTGATAACCATTTATTTTTTTATTTTATTTTATTTTTTTTTTGTAGAGACAGAATCTCACTTTATCACCCTCAGTAGAGTGCCGTGGTGTCACAGCTCACAGAAATCTCCAACTCCTGGGCTTAAGCGATTCTCTTGCCTCAGCCTCCTGAGTAGCAGGACTATAGGCACCCGCTACAATGCCCAGCTATTTTTTTGTTGCAGTTTGGCCGGGGCTGGGTTTGAACCCACCACCTTCAGTATATGGGGCTGGCGCCCTACTCACTGAGCCACAGGTGCCGCCCCACTGATGGTCATTTAAAGGGTGGATCAAACTAGGAACTGGTGTCAGTGCATAGTTTCCCAAGGGGAGTACTTACAAGGTGACCGTAGCGATATTCAGCAATGAGGTATGCACCACTTTTTCTAGGATGAGTTCCTGAATTTAGTTGTCTGACTTTGTATAGTTGGAATCACACAGCACGTGGCCTTTTCATTTAGCGTCTTTCACTTAGTAGTAGGCATGTTAGTTTCCACCGTGTCTTTTCTTGGCGTGATAGC
Source organism: Perodicticus potto (assembly GCA_963574655.1). Lineage (NCBI taxonomy): Eukaryota > Metazoa > Chordata > Mammalia > Primates > Lorisidae > Perodicticus > Perodicticus potto. Next base: position 18,433 of record CAUYRH010051159.1, on the reverse strand, counting down.
ACATTGCTGTTAACTGCTGCATAATATTCCATGGTCTGGAAGTACACCTTGCTTACTATGTACTAGACACATAAGAGCTAAGATGTCCAGAGGAGGCTAAGAATCAATCTGTGCCTTCCAGGAACTTCTATTTCTGGGTGGGGAGAGAAGACAAACACCCATGCAACATCATGAACATTAAACAGTAAGGCAGACATGTCAGAAGACACATGGAATGAGTAACTACTGCTACAGTGATGAGGAAGGAGGGGTGCATGGGGCTTCAACGGAGGAAATGCAATGTGACAGGGTGGGATGAGACAGAGGATGGTGATGGCCTTCAAGGAAGGCTCTGCAGGTCTTGGGGTATTCTCAGATTACCACCGTGTATCATTTTACCCAGGTTCTCAACAGAGAAGAGAGAAGAAAAGGGAAAGGATGTGCCCACAGTGTGTCCACTTCTCTGGCACCAGGTTTTCTTTGCATGGTGAGTTCCTCTGGCAATTAGTCCCAAGTGAATGGCCCCTTCCCTCTCCTAACAGGTGAAGGACAGGCAAGGGAACTTGTGCCAATGTCAAATTCTGTCTCAAGGAAGCAAAACCTCCCTCTCAAATCTTTAGCTAAACATCGTGTGTGTGTATTTTATGACGTTTACTTTAGAAGAAGTCATTTTGATGATGTTGTATTATTGTTGTTTTTGTTTTGAGACTCACTCTGTTGCCCCAGGCTAGAGTGCTATGGCCTCAGCCTAGCTCACAGCAACTTCAAATTCCTGGGTTCAACTGATCCTCCTGCCTCAGCCTCCCACTGAGTAACTGGGACTACAGGCATCCATCACGTGCCCTGCTAGTTTTTCTATTTTTAGTAAGAGATGGGATCTCACTTCTTTTGCTCAGGTTGGTCTTGAACTCCTTGGCCTCCTAGACTGCTAGTATCACAGGTGTGAACCATGATAATGGTTTGTTTTTTTATTGAGACAGTCTCACTCTGCTGCCCTCAGTAGAGTGCCATGGTGTCACAGCTCACAGCAGCCTCAAACTCTTGGGCATAAGTGATTATCTTGCCTCAGCCTCTAAGTAGCTGGGACTACAGGCGCCCGCCACAACACCCGGCTATTTTTTGGGGGGGTTGTAGTTGTCATTGTTATTTGGCAGGCCCAGGCTGGATTTGAACCCGCTAGCTCCAGTGTATGCAGCTGGCAGCCTAGCCACTGAGCTACAGGCACCGAGCCAATAATGTTTTTTTTTTTTTAATCATGGTAAAATACATGTAACATAAAATTTGCCATTGTAGTAATTTCTTTCTTTTCTTTTTTTTTGCAGGGGGGAGGGGTGGACAGAGTCTTACTTTGTCACCCTCGGTAGAGTGCCGTGGCATCATAGCTATCACAGCAACCTCAAATTCCTGGGCTCAAGCGATTCTCTTGCCTCAGCCTCCCAAGTAGCTGGGACTACAGGCGCCCGCCACAATGACCAGCTATTTTTAGAGGTGAGATCTCGCTCTGGCTCAGGCTCGTCTTGTCTGGAACCTGTGAGCTCGGGCAATCCACCTGCCTCGGCCTCCCAGAGTGCTGGGATTACAAGTGTGAGCACTGCGCCCGGCCCATTCTAGTAATTTCTAGATTAAGGATGCAGTTCAGTGGCATTAAGCACATTCAAATTGTTGTGCAACCATCACTACCCTCCATCTCCAGAACATATTCTTCTTCCCAAACTGGAACTTCTTACCTTAAACAATAGTTCCCCCTTCTTCTCCTCTGCTGCCCCCAGCCCCTGGCAACCACCATTTTACTGTCTGCTCTAGGTACCTCATATGTGCAAGTGGAGTCAGACAGTATTTGTCCTTTCGTGTCTGTTTTCCACAGCAGTTGCACCATTTTGCAGTCCCACCAGCAACGTGCAAGGGTCCCAGTTTCTCCACATCCTCAGCAACACTTGTTATTTTCTGGGTTTTGTCTGGTTTTGTTTTGATAATACCTATCCTAGTGGGTGTGAAGTGGTTCCTCCTTCTGGTTTTGATTTCTTCAAACTCTTATTTGTTGGGGAAAAAGTTAGGAGTAGTGATGCTTGTACAGTATGTTAATTGTGATGGGATTTAAGTCTGCCCATTAGAGGCCAGACTTCCCACCTTCAGGGGTTCACCTTGGGGGACCCATGGTATGAAACATGTGTAAAATGTTAAAATCTGGCCAGGCACTGTGGCTCAGACCTGTAAGCCCAGCACTTTGGGAGACTGAGGCAGGAGGGTCTTTTGAAGTCAGGAGTTTGAGACTAGCCTGGGCAATAGAGCAAAACTCCATCTCTATAAAAAATTCTATATACACGTATGTATAAGTGCATTTATATAGAGACTGTAGGTAAATCAAGTGAATGTTGAACCATCCGCATGGACACGCCAGTTATGAAAGAGCTGGGCAGATTTATCTAGGTCTGACAGTTTGCAAAATGCAGTGAAACCTAGTTCCAAGGTTCTCCTTGAAGCCAAATAAAAATATTAGAACATGGCTAAGCATTTGTTTGTGAGTTAAAATTTATGCAGAAAGTTGCTGGATTAGCCCCCTTGGTGATTGTGTTTCTTTACATTTTGCCCTAGTGTACCATATTTTACGCTTAAATCATAAGTAATTTTATAGAAGATAAAGTTTCCTTAATGCTAACTGGTGCCCCTCTCTAGGCCTTGTCAGTTACCCCTCTGGCAGTAAATCTAGCTGTGAGGCCCCCAGCCACCAGCTGACCCTGCCTACCAAAGGGAAGGAATAAGTCACATATCAATTGGCTTCTTTGGAGAACTAAGAAAGGAGTTTAAAATCCAAATGTCCATCGTTATGAGGCGGTATCAGCTGCCTAGAAAAGTTTCTGGAGATAGAGTGTTCAGGGAACTGAACTGCAAAGAGAGACACAGAGGCTGTGGTGTCAACACCAGAAGGCAGTGGAGCAGGACAGCCATTCCCAGTGGCCGTTTGTCTCTGTGATAAACCATGGCAGGCACACATCCCTGGCCTTCCTGCCCCTCTAAACCCACAATGATGCAATGACACGAACAGGTTTAAAAGTCTCCTCTGGGCTGGGCGCGGTGGCTCACACCTGTAATCCTAGCACTCTGGGAGGCCCAGGTGGGTGGATCGCTTGAGGTCAGGAGTTTGAGACCGGCCTGAACAAAAGTAAGACTACATCTCTACTAAAAATCAAAAAATTGGCTCGGGACCTGTAGCTCAAGTGGCTAAGGTGCCAGCCACATACACCAGAGCTGGTGGGTTCAGATCCAGCCCGGGCCTGCCAAACAACAGTGACAATTACTATGGGCATTATGGCGGGCATCTATAGTCCCAGCTACTTGGGAGGTGGAGGCAAGAGAATCGCTTAAGCCCAAGAGTTTGAGGTTGCTGTGAGCTGTGATGCCACAACACTCTACCCAGGACAAGAACTTGAGGCTCTGTCTCAAAAACAACAAATAAATAAATAAAAAAAAATAAAAATAAAAAAATTAGCTGGGCATGGTGGCTCACACCTATAATCCTAGCACTCTGGGAGGCCATGATGGGTGGATTGCTGGAGGTCAAGAGTTCAAGGCCAGCCTGAGCCACAGTGAGACCTCCGTCTCTAAAACTAGCCAGGCGTTGTAGCAGGCACCTGTAGTCCCAACTACTAGGGAGGCTGAGGCAGGAGAATCCCTTGAGTCCAAGAGTTTGAGGTTGCTGTGAACTACGTGACCACAGCACTCTACCCAGGGCACCAGAGTAAGACTCTGTATCAAAAAAAGAAAGAAAGAAAGAAAGGGGTGTGGTACACCTTTTGGGGGTGGGACACAATTATAAGAGGGTCCTTATCTAACAAAGGCAATCATTGTAACCTGGTTCTGTGTACCCTCAATGAATCCCCAACAATAAAAAAAAAGAAAAGAAAAGAAAAAATTCAAAGTCTCTCCTGCACTTCCCACGTACCCACGTACCCCGCCTTCCCTGCGTTGGCTTTAATGTATCTACAGCCAGCAGTACTCAGTAATGTTATTTTGTTGGCATGAAGAACCGGCCCTCAGGGTGCAAATGTGTAGAAAGGAGAGGCGAATCAGTGCCTTCCATGGTGGTCTGGACACTGGGTTCTAAGTAGGAGCTTCCCGCTGTCCCTGGCTCCCAGGTGACCGTGCTTCTCGTCTTCTAGCTGCACCACTGCCCCTATTTCATTTATCATCCTTTCCCTCCGATGCCAGTTTCTGATTAGAAGGTTAGAAAATAAGCCTTGAGAGGGAACTAATTACTTAAGTGGGGGACAGAGAAGCCAAGAATGGCTCGGTAACAGTCTCCGTGCATTGTCAAGGTTAGTACTGCAGGCCGTGGTAACCAGCAGTGTCTTAGGTCAGGACAGAGCACCAGACAGGGATTCTTACACAAGTGAATGACTGAGAAGGGGCTCTCGGCAGAAAAAGGTAAGGATAGAGAGAAGCAGAGTGGAGCGGGGGGGGGGAAGTGGGGGAAGCCAAGCAAAGATGTGCATGTGGCCACAGTCTAACCTTACCCTGGCCGGAGGGGGAACAGAGGGGACGAATGATCTGGAGTACAAATGGCATCATAGCATCCATCATCCCCACAAGGCCTGACACAAGGGGGCCGGGCCTTATGACCTCCTTATCAATCAGTCATTGATTGACTACAGATCACCCTCATGGAGGAAGGTGGGATACATAAGCCCCAAGTCATCATCTCTGGGTAAAGCTGTTCCTGTAGGCAGAGGGCAATTCTCCAGAGAAGGCTAAAGCTGGGAGCCATTTGTCTGGGGACAAATGTACCAGCCAGTATAGGGAATCTGGCTGGACTCCAACAGCCTCCATGAAGGGCTGGCCTCTAACACAATAGCAGGAAAGAAATAAGATAGACATCATAAAAAGTCTCTGGAGGTGGCTAGAGGCTCTGGAGTTCCTTCCAGCTACCTGTTACTAGAGAGTGGATGGAAAAGGAAGGGTCTCCACTCGAGTGGGTCTTTCCAGGCAGTCACAGTCAGGATGTTTGGGCTCAAAAAACCCCCAATATGACAGTGTCACTGAGAATCACAACTTGTGACCCTGCTATCAAATGCTGGCCTGAGAGACCTAGGGGGATTCATTTAATCCTCACAACAACCCTATGAGTAAGGTGTTATTACATATCATCCCCATTTTATAGATGGATTGACTGAGGCCCAGAGAGATTTATTAATTTTCCCAAGTTACACAGTTGAAAGTTGTAGAGGCAGGATTTGAACCCAGGTGGTGTGATTCATGAAGGTAACACCACCACTCTACTATTCTTGGACATTCCTATAGCGGGTTGGGATGAGGAGTATAAGTGTAGCCAAGTGCTAGAAGACAGGAGACCACCCCGGATGCTTTTAGAAGAGTGTTTTTATAAACTTTTGCATACATCAGACTCACCATTTAGTGACCATTACAGTACAGAGAATCCCAGGTCTCATCCTGATCCTCCTGAATTAGAACCCAGAACTGGAGGGGCAGGTGGAAATCTATACATTTAAGTTCCCCAAGTGTTCTGACACAGGTGGTTCAGAGGCAATTCTGAAACCCCACCATGATTCAGATGGAAAAGTGAAGGCCAGGTTCAAATCCTATCTTTTCCACTTATACCTGTGCGACCTTGGAAAAGTTCATTAACTTTGCTGCCTCAGTTTTGCTCACTCTAAAATAATAATACTTCTTTTTTTTTTTTTTTTTGTAGAGACAGAGTCTCACTTTATCGCCCTCGGCAGAGTGCCATGGCATCACACGGCTCACAGCAATCTCTACCTCCTGGGCTTAGGCGATTATCTTGCCTCAGCCTCCCAAGTAGCTGGGACTACAGGTGCCCACCACAACGCCTGGCTATTTTTCTGTTTTGCAGTTCAGCAGAGGCTGGGTTTGAACCCTCCACCTTCGGTATATGGGACCAGCGCCCTACTCGATAAGCCACAGGCGCCGCCCAATAATACTTCTTTTCAGATTTCTGTGAAGTTTAAACTCTGAATCACTGTACATATAATTCCATTTATATATATGAAAATTACATATATGTATATTTTACATATATAATATATAAATAAACATTAGACAGGGTGCCGTGGGTCACTCCTGTAATCCTAGCATTCTGGGAGGCCACAGTGGGAGGATCCCTTGAGCTCAGGAGTTCAAGACCAGCCTGAGCAAGACCTTGTCTCTATTAAAAATAAAAAAGTTAGCTGGGCATGTGGCAGGTGCCTGCAGTGCCAGCTACTTGGGAGGCTGAGGCAAGAGGATCACTCGAGCCCAGGAGTTGGAGGTTGCTGTGAGCTAGGCTGACACCATGGCACTCTAGCCCAAGCAACAGAGTGAGACTCTGTATCCAAACAAAAAAAAAAAAAAAAAGAAAGAAAGAAAGAAAAAATTGACAAAGATCTGATAGACCTAACTATCGTAGGTGGGTATCTCTGGGGAGGGAAATAAGGTGGTGGATAAAGGATCTGGCGGATAAACTCTTGGCCCAAGGGCCACATGCAGATTGTGTGAGGACTATTGTGCTTATCTGTGCTTTCAGATATCATGAAAATTATGCATGGACCTTTTTTTTGCTCATCAGCTTTTATTAGGGTTTGTGTATTTAATGTGCAGCCCAAGACGACTCTTCTTCCAATGTGCAGCAGAGAAGAAAAAGGGTTGGGCACCTCAATATCAGTCTATGCATTAAATTTTTATTTTTACAGAGGGAACATATTAAAGTGTTACTTATGTAAAATTTAATCACAAACAAAACAATTGCATATAATTATCTATATAGAGTGCCTGGCACACAGTAGATGCTCAATTAACAGTAGCTGCTAGTAGTAATATCATTATCCACAAACATTTGTTCAGTGCCTATTCTGTGCGAGTCATCATATTTAGTCTCCATCAGGAGGCAGAGAAGTACAAGACAATGTCCCTGCACTTACGCGTACAAAAAAATCCCCCAAACGCCCAATGGCAATGTTTACTTTGGATCCATTGAGTGCTATAGAAAATAAGGGCTTTAAGGAGTTGAAATGAGAGAGAGATCATTTCCAGCTGGCCTCTTCAGGGGAGGTGGGGTTTGAGTGAGGCTTTGAGAAAAGGGGAAGATTTCAATAGGCAGAGAAAGGGGGAAAGAACATTCCAGTGGCAGAAAAGAGCTTGGTTCAAAGGGCAAAGGGGCTTGGTAGGCATGCGCAGAAGATGCTGAGTGGACTTTTGGCTTGGCACGGCTGGTCTGTGGGTGCAACAATGCGGGATCCCAGGCAAGCAGAGTGAGGCCCCCCCTCCCACCACAAGCACCAGCCTACCCTCCCTCAACTGAAATAACACAATCTCTGGCTCCAAACCTTCCTGTGGTTGGAATGGCCTGAGGCCAAGATCGGCTTTGTTAACAATTCTTGACCCTTGTGGACAGAGCCTAGAATAGGAAGCAAAGTAACCGCAGGGATTAAAAAAAAAAAAAAAGTCGATCCTCTCCCTGAACTGCTTCGATCTGCACCAGCACCAGCGAGTTGTGGGTGCAGAAGGGAGGGGTGTGTCTGGGTGCAATATGTGCGTATGCACGCCACGACGTGTGGTGGGGTGACTGCTTTGGGAGTGTGGGTGTTGTAATAACACGCGGTATTTCCTGTGATTGTGTGATACGCTGTGGTGAGTTACGAGTATAGTGTGTGCTGAACACATTCCTGATGGCTAACTTTTGAGCAACTGCAGAGAGGGCAGAGGAAAACCAGCAGCTAGCAAAGTATCTACCCACAGAGCACGCCAGCTGCCTCGGGTGGTCAGTACCAGGTGTCACGGGAGAGCGTGAGGTGGCACGGGCAGGCAACATGAATATGAGGCCAGTTGTTCCGGCAGGGCATCGAGGCAGTCCAGAAGAAAGCCGGCGGCGTTTAAATCCCCGATGATACCAGAGCTTCTCCTTCAGCAGCAAAGTGTTAATACCACGTCGTGGGTGAGCATTTGGCTGCCTGAAAAACACTCCTGCATCTTCCGAGCTCTGGTGCCTGTGTGTATACATACACTGTGTGTGTAGAGAGCTAGAGATAAACACTTTTTTAAAAAGTTAAAGCTTGATTAGCTGAACACTACGAGGTCCTGGGAAATTGAGTTTAAGAAAAATTTGGATAATTGGAACAGTGTATAATATCAAGAATGTTAAATACACAAGTCAGCTGAGCACACAGAGTTTATGGCAAGCTCTGATTAAAACGAAGTTTCTGATAATCAAAGTTTTAATGGCAGAGGCTCATTTGAATTTCTGCTGTATAAAAGGGAGATTAGATATCATGTGCACAGAATATCTTGTGATATTTTCCATTCTTCCCAACTCCACTTGGGTCACATAAATGCGTTTTAGATATTTATTCCACAAAAAGTACTCTATCCTTCGGTCTGCCCCAAACTAGCCAAAACAGGACTGGCCGCAGATGTGTTTATCAGATTGCACTGCAAATTTGAGGAGAGGAAAAGTCTGTCTGTCGTCTAAGTAATTTCAAAATCAAAGCCATCCCAGGCGCACCAGAAGCCTAAAGCAGCCAAGAGATAGGCCAAGTTTATAAACTTCCATAATATGTTTATTGCAAGGATGGCAATTACCCAATATCCCTGCCCTCCTGGGTCTTAGATCAGAATATTTCCACAAAAAGAAATCTGTGCTTGACTGCATTTAACCAGTCATAATTCCAGATGTCTGTAATATTCCAGTAACAGGCATGGGGGCAAGGAGGACGACAATGAAGCCACTGATAATTCTGTTACATTCTTATCTTATTCTGTGGTGGTAGGATGGTGGCGTGGCTAGAGTGGCTGCTTATTCCTCCTCCTCCTCTCCCCAGTGATCGGGTAGCATAGGAACAGTCATTGTGTTCAGGGGTAATGGCTGTCCCCAGCCACAGGCAGTCTTTTCTGTCCACCTCTGGAAACCCGACACGTCACATCAGAGACATAATTTCTTAATGAAAAGGCTGGAGTGTACCTAATTTACGCCAGGGTGGAAAACGCTGACAGGGCACAAAGGCCACTTGTTTCTGCCGTTGCCTGGAACACATGTGGGCCACATGAGTCAGGAAGGAATCAGACCAGCATTACAGGGCAGTCTGCTGAGAGAGTCGCCTCCTTTTGCATTCCTATAAAGTGTTAGTGCTATCGTATCTACTGCATGTGTGCAAGCTGGCTGATGCAGCCGTTCGTTGGAACACAGACTTGTGTGAGTTCAGTCATTTGTCCCAGACCCCTTCCCGAGCATGAATAAGCAAAGCAGGATTGGTGTCCAGAATTATCATTGGGGTTTCTACTATCCTTTCCCCTAGGGCTCTTTTGTCAAATGTTAAACTTCACAGCAATCCATTAAAGGGAAGCAACGTGCCCCTTTCACATGTGGGAAGAGTAGCATACAGGTTTTGCCTCCATGACACCTTAAAGCCAACAGAACAGGTTTTTTCCCCCCAGCAAAGTATGAGCCACATCAGTGAACTTGACCTCAGGCTTGGGTATGGTGCGGACAAAGAGGTCAGGCCTTCTGATAATCTTTTGGGGCTGGAGGTGGGGGTCTTAATATCTGGTATCTTTGTCCTCTAATCAACACTGAGCAAAGAGGTAACTAGGGGTCATGACCAACAGAAGAGAAAATGAGGGGCAAGGGACGTTTCTCCACTGGCCTCTGCACCAGAAAGTCTCCAAGGTGGGGGAAACACATACCTTACGTGATAGTCAAGATACACATCCTTTGTGGGATACTGTTAGGGGCTGAATTGTGTCCCTCCAAAACTCATATGTTCAAATCCTAAGCCCTAGGACCCCAGAAGGACACCTTATTTGGAAGAGGACCTTTACAGAGATCATTAAAATGAGATCATGAAGGTGGGCCCTAATCCAATATGACTTGGTGTCCTTATAAAATGGGAAAATTCGGACACAGACGTGCATAGAGAGAATATGATATGAAGAGACAGGGAAGAGAAGCCCAGGAGAGTCTGGGACAGATCCTTCCCTCACAGCCCTCAGAAGGAACCAACCCTGCTGGCATGTGGGATTTTGAACTTCTGGTCTCCAGAGCTGAGAGACGATACATCTGTTGTTTAAGCCACCAGGTCTATGGTACTTTGTTAGAGGCATCAACAAACAAATACAGGTAGGAAGAAATTGTCAGAACTTCAGAAATTCCATTTATATCTCTGTAGAAGAGTGACGTATTGATCCAAATTTGTCATTCACCTGGAATAAAATGAATACCCTTTGCTGTGTCACATTGCAGTGCCTCCTGCTCTGGGTGGCATAAACTTCCCAGCCCCAGTAAAGGTGGGCTTGCCTATGTACCTTGCTTTGACTAATGGAATATGAGCAGATGTGCTTGTGAGCAGGCATTTTTGAGTGTGTTGTTCTCCATCACCAGGAGAAGAACATGTCCTGGGTAGCTGTGGTCACATCAACCTGGGCTCCAGACCTACACCAAACTTGCAATCTAGAGCTAAGCCTTGCCAAGAGCAGTCAAATCCCCAGAGCCCTTCAGGACCACAAGCAAAGAAAAAAATACCTATCATTGTAAGCCACTGAGCTTTAGCATGTTTGTTATGCAGCATTATTGGAGCAATAGCTGACTATTACAGTTACCACTGTGAACCATGCAGATTGACCCTGGACCCTTATTCAGTCTGTCAGCACACAGCATCCAGTGTGGCAGGAAACCTGAGGGAAGGGTGGGAGGCCCAGAACTTGGAGGAGGCATTGACAGCATCGTCTCACATGATTTTTCACTTCCAGCAAATGGCTTGTTATGTGTACCATGTTGAGTGGATTTATGGATTATATTATCTAGCTCTAACTAAATGAATAGTCACAAAATGAGCAGAGGGCTTAACATGATTCCTCAAAGAGAACGGTGGCTTGAAGATAACACCGTGGATGCAAGCACAAGCTAGGAAGAAACTGATAGGACTGGCAGTTGTGAGTACAAGAGCTCTTCAAGCCGCATTATGAGCGACGAGGCCCATGTCACCAGATTTGGCAAGATGTACGTTTTAAAACTTTCAAAGCTTTCAAGAAGATAATTTGATATGTGGATTTTTAACCTCTGTTGTTAGCAAGGAACCTCATATACATATATGTGGCCTTGTGATCTAGCAGAAAACATTAGTGCATCGATGTAATTGATAAATACATATATAGCGGGGAGGGTGCTAAAAATGTTTCACTGTTGGGGTTAAGAACACTTCAAAGTCACTTGAAAGTGAGATCACCATGTCAAAACTGATTTATTAACTTCTTGGGTGAATTGATTTTTTCTTTCGGTGTTAAGGAATTTTTATGGTGCTGTTGTGGAAGGCTGAGAAAGACCTCTCCCCTACAAGCTAGCTTGCATTGTGTTGTCATCTTTATACTATTTCTAGAGCCAGAGGGAGAGAATGATGTCACAGAAAAAGTGAGCACACACCTTGGAACTATCCAGAGCCCAGAGATGAAAAGCTTTTCTCCCAGCTTCAGAAAGTCCTGAAAGGACACACCCTTGCTGCCACCAGTTCCAAAAACACCATTTGGGCCTTAGAGACCACGAGATGGGCCCTGTTCTAAGCCAGGAATTCAGTTCCAACCCATGGGCTTCCTTCTTCCTCCCTTATGCAAATCTTGTTCAGGGCTAGTCACTGGCAGCCAGAGTTTATGCCCAACTCCAATTAAACAAAAGTGTCAAATAATCCTGACAACTCCCTCCACCCCAGAAACATCTTTTCTTTTTTTTTTTAAGACAGAGTCTCACTCTGGTGCCCTGGGTAGAGTGCCATGGCATCATTGCTCTCAGCAATCTCCAACTCTTGGACTCAAGTGATCTTCTTGCCTCAGCCTCTCAGATAGCTGGAACTGCAGTCTCCCATCACAGCACTGGGCTATTTTTAGAGATGGGGGTCTCACTCTTGCTCAGGCTGATCTCAAACTCCTGACCTCCAGCAATCCCGCCCCCGTCTCAGCCTCCCAGAGTGTTAGGATTACAGGTGTGAGCCACTGTGCTGGCCCCACCCCAGATATATCTTATCTTGAACCCCTGAGCTATGTTGTTTCTTTCTTCTTCTTCTTCTTTTTTTTTTTTAGAAACAGAGTCTCACTTTGTCACCCTCAATAGAGTGCTGTGGTGTCACAGCTCACAGCAACCTCCAGCTCTTGGGCTTAGGCGATTCTCTTGCCTCAGCCTCCTGAGTAGCTGGGATTACAGGCGCCCGCCGCAATGCCCATCTATTTTTTTTGTTTTAGTTTGGCTGAGGCAGGGTTTGAACCCACCACCCTTGGTATATTGGGCCAGCACCCTACTCACTGGGCCACAGGCGCCACCCAGCTATGTTGTTTCTATTTCCCCTACAAAGCTGAATCCATTTCAAGTTATTGTTGCTTATCTTTAAGCCTTTGGCTATCTTAGCTCAAGGACAAGGCCAGACCTCAGGGAGGTGAAAACCACACCTTATAGTCCTGTGAGAGTAGAACCCATTGAGGAAATGGGGCGCATGAATGTGGTGCTTGTCCCCAGGTTTTTCCCTGGGCTGCTGCAGGTATAAAGCAATTGTGTGGTTCCCAGGTGATGCAGAGAGCATTGTTTGGCTCTGAGGTCTCCATTATGAAAAATTCTCATCAAATTCCTAGGAAGCTTCCCCAACCTAAACATTTCTGTGAAAAGACTGGGACACAGAGAATGAGGAGGGTCGTACCAGTCAAGGTCCAAGAAGGGAAGCAGATCCTATGAGTATGAGGGAGTAAGAGCTTGGTGTAGGAATAAGTCCTCACCCAATTGTGGGACAGTCTGGTACGGAAGGATCTGAAAGGAAAAGCTGGGGGTTAGAGAAGAATCACTAGCCATCCCTCTTAAAGCCAGGCATGTCCAGCTGCCCGAGTGGGGCCATACAGGGAACCTTGGGGGAGAAAGATACCACGGTGGCCATGGTTCTGTGTCTGGTGGGGAGAATGGGGTAGTGGTGCAGAACAGAAGAGAATAGGAACCAGCTGGTACTTTCTGGCACTTTTGTCTTTCACTGCATCTGACCATGATCACCAAGAGAGGAGTGGTAGCTTGCTTCGCCTCCACCTTCCAAAGGCAGTGCAAATTTCTCTTCTGGCCATCTCAGACTGGAACCATAAAGGGAGAGAATTCTGGGAAATATCACTCCAGATTAGCAAGGTGAAAAAATACAAAACCCCGGGCGGCACCTGTGGCTCAGTGAGTAGGGCACTGACCCCATATACCGAGGGTGGTGGTTTCGAACCCGGCCCCGGCCAAACTGCAACAAAAAAATAGCCAGGCGTTGTGGTGGGTGCCTATAGACCCAGCTACTCGGGAGGCTGAGGCAAGAGAATCACCTAAGCCTAGGAGTTGGAGGTTGCTGTGAGCTGTGACACCACAGCACTCTACCAAGGGTGATAAAGTGAGACTCTGTCTCTAAAAAAAATAAATGAATAAATAAAAATAAAAATAACGGGCCCGGCTCCTGTGGCTCAAGCGCCTAAGGCTCCAGCCATGTACACCTGAGCTGGCAGGTTCGAATCCAGCCTGGGCCCGCCAATCAACAATGACGGCTGCAACCAAAAAATGGCCGGGCGTTGTGGCGGGTGCCTGTAGTCCCAGCTACTTGGGAGGCGGAGGCAAGAGACTCACTTGAGCCCAGGAATTGGAGGTTGCTGTGAGCTGCGATGCCACGGCAGTCTATCCAAGGTGACAGCTTGAGGCTCTGTCTCAAAAAAAAAAAAAAGAAAAAGAAAAAAAAAGAAACCCTTACAGGGCTCCAAGTCGACACAGTATCCCCTGTGGCTCTCTTATACAGCTAGCTTAGGAGTGAAGACTGTGCTGCTAGTCCTCAGACTTTTCTTTATCCCAAGCTGGGCAGTTAGACTTGGCTAAAGAAGGAACAGACTGGCTCAGCGCCTGTAGCACTGTGGTTACAGCGCCAGCCATATACACCGAGAGTGGCGGGTTCAAACGTGGCCTGGGCCAACTGAACAACTGCAATAAAAAAGATAGCCAGGTGTTGTGGCAGGTGCCTGTAGTCCCAGCTACTTGGGAGGCTGAGGCAAGAGAATCGCTTAAGCTCAAGAGTTTGAGGTTGCTGTGAGCTGTGATGCCACTGCACTCTACAGAGGGTGACAAGGTGAGACTCTGTCTCAAAAAAAAAAAAAAAAGGAAGAGACTTTCACAGGGTAACATCTTTCAAACCTCACCTGCACATCAAACTTGACACTGTCCTTCGACCTGTCTGTCACTTAAAAAGGATGATTTTAACTTGAATGACTGACTCCAAGAGAGAGTAAAACAACTAAGGACTTGTGGCAGATTGTATTTTGCAAAGATGGTCACTGTTATAAACTGAACTGTATCCCAAGATTCATAGATTGAAGCCCTAACCCTCAATGGGGACTGTATTTAGAAATGGAACCTCTAAGGAGGCAGTTACAGTTAAATGAGGTCATACAGGTGAGGTCCTGATCTGATGGGGCTGGGGTTCTTGTAAGAAGAGGAAGAGACACCAAAGGAATCGCACTTTCCATGTGCACAAACAGGAAAGGCCCTGTGAAGATACAATGAGAAGGCAGCTGGCTACAGGCCAGGAAGAGAAGCCTCCCAGACACCAACCCTGCTGGCACCTTGATCTTGGACTTAGAGCCTCCAAAACTGTGAGAAATATTTATTGTTTAAGCCCCCTTATCTGTGGTATTTTGTTATGGCAGCCCTAGCACACTAAGACAGCCACCACAATATCTCTCATCCCACAGGCTCTTCTTACTTACCAATGACACTCCAATGACAATGACCCTTTTAATGGTGGAGTCTATCCCCACTCTTCTTGAATGTGAGCAGGACTTTGCAACTGCCTCAACAAATAGAATATAGCAGAAGTTTCTGGAAGCGGTGGCTCACACCTGTAATCCTAAACTCTGGGAGGCAGAGACGGGCAGATCCCTGAGCTCAGGAGTTCAAGACCAGCCTGAGCAAAAGCGAGACCCCCATCTCTACTAAAGATAGAAAAAATTAGCCCCATGTTGCAGGCTACTCGAGAGGCTGAGATGGGAGGATTGCTTGAGCCTAAGAGTTTGAGTTGATTTGAGCCAGGCTGCTGCCACAGCACTCTAGCCTGGGGCAACAGAGTGAGATTCTGTCTCAAAAAAAAGAAATAGAATATGGCAGAAGCGAAGCTGTGTGACTTCCCAGGCTAGGTCATAAAAATACCATGCACGGCTACCTTTCTCCCTCAGGACATTCACCCTTAGAATCCATGCTGCTAGGAAGCCAAGAAACCACATGGAGAGGCCACAGTCAACAACTCCTGCTGAGGTCCTATCAGACACCAGCATCAATACCAGCATTGTGCGAGACCAGCTGAGAGAGCCTTAGATGCTTCCAGCCCCCAGCTGTCAAGTACCCACATCCTTTAAGCAACCCCAGAGGACAGCCTATGGAGCAGACAAACTGGACCCACTGGCCTTGGCCAAATTGCAGATTTGGGAGCAAACTAAATGACAGATGCTGTTCAGAGACACTAATTTTGAGGTGGCTTATAGGTAACCAAAACCAGTGGTCTTCAGAGCAGAGACATCCAGGAGACTAGCCAGGAGGAAGCGGGGCGAGTCAGTATACACCTACTTCACCTGCTTGGCGGGATTGCGGTGATTTCACACCATCAAACTGAACCAAGCCTCCTGCATCAATGTGGGGCCACAGGCTTTCAGATGAGTGTTTCTCCAAAGATCACACCCACTTTGACAATTTCTATTCCTCTTCAGGCAGCACTGAAAGTCTTCTCAAGGAGATTTTTTTATTAATGTTGATCAAGCTCCGGACAGAGTTTGAAGAGGGCAAATGTGCAGAAAGAAAATGGTAGGATCGGGAGGTTGAGCTGGAGGCTAGAATAATTAAAGGTTAAACTCCAGGTTTGCATTTGGTATTTATAGAATTTTCCATGCTTGATTGTAAGGGTTTTAAAACCAGGCTGAGCAGGGAAGCTCTTTCAGCTCTGAAAGGAGGGAAAGGATTTTAGCACAAGGAATGGAGCCTGCCTGGTTCAAAATTTTAAAAGGCAGCATAATTAACCTGCTTTGTTGCTTTAAGTGATATTGTAAAGGTGATGGGGGGGGCTGCGACTGTAGGCTCTGCCAGCAAAACAAAGCCAAATAAAATAAAACAAAGCTGTCCAAAGGGCCTCCCTGGATCCTCTAAAGCTATTTTATGCCTCTGTGGCTCTCTGTTATCTGAAGGAGCCTGAGTGTCGCTTATATCACTTGACATGAGCAGGTCAGCGTTCCAGGCACGTTTTGAGTGTTACCCAAAGATGCCCATGCAGGTGAAGGCAGAGATAGAGAGGGCCTGGCACCTAGCTAGCCTCACAGCTGCTCGCTAAGGCTGAATGCAAACTCATCGGAATTCACTTCTGCTTTTCTTTCCCGGTTTCTTTTCACCTCCTTTTTCCCCCCTCCTATTTTCAGCATTGAACTTCAGAGAAACTACTCTCTGTCGTTCAGCTTGTCATCTGTTTTCAGGACAGTTTGCCTGTATGGGCTTTCCTGAAGCTTTGCAGGAGATGGGCTAGAAGGAAGTCAGAGGAAGAGGGGTAAGAGATGTCACGCTATGGGCTCAAACATGCTTCTTCCACAGAGAGTTTTCAAAATGTGCCCCACTCCAAGTCTTTCAAAGACTCTGGAAAGGCCTTTAAGAGCTTGTCTAAACTGGCCCTGCATTTCTTTCTGAAAATCAAGTCACTCAGCTGGACTATTAAGCAGCTATTGAGAAGGATGATTATAAAGACCTCATGGCAAATTGGAAAAAGTGATGTGCTATATACCATTACATGAAATATTGGAATTCCAAACTGTGTCTGAGGAACTATCGCAGCAACGTCAAAAGTAGACAAGCAGCAGGAACTCGGCTATTACGCACCCCACCCATGTTCACGACGGTGTTATTCACAATCACCAAGAGGTGGAAACAAAAGTTTCCATCCGGGGATGAATGGATAAACAAAGCAAGATGGAACAGTACAATGGAATTTTTTTTTTTTAAGACAGACTCTCACCCTCAGTAGAATGCAGTGGTGTCACAGCTCATAGCAACCTCAAACTTTTGGGGCTTAAGCAATTCTCTTGCCTCAGCCTCCCAAGTAGCTGGGACTACAGGCACCTGCCACACTGCCTGGCTTTTTTTGTTTTTGTTGTTGTAGTTGTCATTGTTTTTTGGCAGGCCTGCGCCGGGTTCGAACCTGCCAGTCCAGTGTATGTGGCCGGCACCCTAGCTGCTGAGCTGCAGTCGCCTAGCCAAGGAATTCATTTTTTTTTTTTCTGAGACAGAGCCTCAAGCTGTCGCCCTGGGTAGAGTGCTGTGGCATCATAGCTCACAGCAACCTCCAACTCCTGGGCCCAAGTGATTCTCTGCCTCAGCCTCCCAAGTAGCTGGGACTACAGGCGCCTGCCACAACGCCTGGCCATTTTGGAGGCAGCCGTCATTGTTGTGTGGCGGGCCCAGGCTGGATTCGAACCCTCCAGCTCAGGTGTATGTGGCTGGCGTCTTAGCCGCTTGAGCCACAGGCGCCGAGTCAGGAATTAATTTATTTTTTTTTTAAAGATTGTTTTTTATTTATTTATTTATTTATTTTTGTAGAGACAGAGTCTCACTTTATCGCCCTCGGTTGAGTGCCGTGGCGTCACACAGCTCACAGCAACCTCCACCTCCTGGGCTTAGGCGATTCTCTTGCCTCAGCCTCCCGAGTAGCTGGGACCACAGGCGCCCACCACAGCGCCCAGCTATTTTTCTGTTTTTGCAGTTCAGCCAAGGCTGGGCTTGAACCCACCACCTTCGGTACATGGGGCCGGCACCCTACTCGATGAGCCACAGGCGCTGCCCAGGAATTAATTTTTTTAAAAGTACATCAGGCAGGCCAGGTGCAGTGGCTCACACCTGTAATCCTAGCACTCTGGGAGGCCGAGGCAGGTGGATTGCCTGAGCTCAGGAGTTCGAGAACAGATCCAGTAAGAGCGAGACCCCCCATCTCTACTAAAAATAGAAAAATCAGTCAGGTGTGGTGGCAGGTGTCTGTAGTCCCAGCTACTCTGGAGGCTGAGGTAGGAGGATCACTTGTGCTCAGGAGTTTGAGGTTGCAGTGAGCACTGGTGATGCCACTGCACTCTACCCGAGGATGACAAAGCAAGACCCTGTCTGAAAGAAAGAAAGTATCCAATGTACTCAGCCCTACTATGAAACTAATTTATAGGTTTCATATGAAGGCTATAACCCAACTATAGCACAAGAATATGGGGAAAGGGGCAAGGGAGTGGAGGGGAAGGGGGAGATTGGGATGGAGGGAGGGAGGTGGGGCCACACCTATGGTGCATCTTAGAAGGGTACAGGCGAAACTTACTAAATGCAGAATACAAATGTCTTCATACAATAACTAAGAAAATGCCATGAAGGCTATGTTAAACAGTTTGATGAAAACATTTCAGATTGTAT
>CAUYRH010051158.1:0-10822 GCA_963574655.1 Perodicticus potto | reverse complement strand
AATCCAGCCCGGGCCCGCCAAACAACAATGACGGCTGCAACCAAAAAATGGCCGGGCGTTGTGGTGGGTGCCTGTAGTCCCAGCTACTTGGGAGGCAGAGGCAGGAGACTCGCTTGAGCCCAGGAATTGGAGGTTGCTGTGAGCTATGATGCCACGGCACTCTATCCAGGGTGACAGCTTGAGGCTCTGTCTCAAAAAAAAAAAAAAATTTTATAGTTTTAGGACTTAACAGGATCCTTTTTTGAGTTAACTTGTGTGTAGTGTGAAGTCAGGGTTGAAATTCATCTTTTTGTGTGTGCATCTCTAGTTATTTCCGTTGTATCTGTTGAAAGGACCACCCTTTCATAACATTCTATAATTTTCTTTCTAAAGGTGCTTTTTAGGCTTATTAATCTTCATGAAGTTTTTGTTTAGATGTTACAACAGTGACATGGCCCCCACATAGGGAACCTTGCTGACTGTTGTCCATTGATACATAGCCTAGCAACCCTACTAAAATTTCATGAGGTCTAGTTGTTTACCTGTAAATGCTCTTGGTTTTTATGGACAAGCAATAGTATGGTATACTTTATTCAGTGGCAGTTTTTTCTTATTTTCAATTCTTTTATTTTTTCCTTACTTAATTGTAATGGCTAATATCTCCAGTATATCCTTGAATAGAAGCAGTGGTAGTGGCTATTCTTACTTTGTTCTAGACTTTAAAAATTAAACATTAGGTGTTAAACCATATGATGCTTATTGTGTATTTTTTTATATTTTCAGATTTTTCATAAGCTTAATTTACAAAGAATTTTTATTATCATTTGGCTTTGAATTCTTATCAAGTCTGTATCCCCTGAAGTAATGTTTTTCCTCCTTTAATTTGTTTATGTGGTGAATTCCACTCTTAAATTTCCTAATGTGGTTCTCAATCTTGGCTGCTTATTAGAATCACTTGGGGATCTTTAAAAAATACTGGTGCTTGGTTCGGCACCTGTAGCTCAAGCGGCTAAGACCCTAGCCACATATACCAGAGCTGACGAGTTTGAATCCAGCCCGGGCCTGCCAAACAGCAATGACAACTACAACCAAAAAATAGCCGGGCATTATGGCGGGTGCCTGTAGTCCCAGCTACTTGGGAGGCTGAGGCAAGAGAATTGCTTAAGCCCAGGAGTTGGAGGTTGCTGTGAGCTGTGATGCCATGGCACTCTATCTAGGCCGACAGCTTGAGGCTCTGTCTCAAAAAAAAAAAACATGCTGGTGCCTACCTCCTACCCCCAGAGATTCTACCTTAAGTGGTCTGAGGTGCAGCATGGGCTTTTGGATTTTTTATAAATTTGTCTGAATGATCCCATTGTGTAGCCGAGTTTGAGAACCACTGTTCTCTTTAAGCCATTCATGAGTTCATGAGTTTTGTTTGGATGTGTTTTTGTTTTGTTTTGTTTTGTTTTATTGTAAACGCCATTTCTGGATTGTAATTTTTTTTTTTTTTAAAAGATTTTTACCTCCATGTTCCTGGTATTTTAGTTGCTAATTTTCTATTTTGAGTTGGTTTCAGTAATTTATATGTTTTTATAAAATTCCTCCTTTTCCGGTTTTCAAATTCAAAATAGTTCTTTTCTCAAGGACACATAGTTGTCAGGAGGCTACAAACCCAGTGAGTTTTTGTTTCTATTAAATGGCTTGCTTTTTTCTAAACAGGTGATCTGTGTCCATGATGTCTCATCTATCTACCGAGTCCCCTTATTGTTAGAGGAGCAAGGTGTCGTAGATTATTTTCTTCGAAGACTTGACCTTCCTATTGAGGGGCAGCCACGAAAAATGCTGATGAAGTGGAAGGAGATGGCCGACAGGTTTGTGATGCCACAAGGAGCCAGGAGAGTCAGTCTTCTTTTTCTCTTTTCCCTGTGCTCAGGGGTCCAACTCTTACTGTAGCACATTAGCACTTCTGCTGTTGACTCATGTTAGAAAGCTCTTGATGGTAAGACATATTCCGAGTTTTTAAGAGAAGATTGTAGCTGTCATGGCGCTGCAGTGCGAATGAGGAGGTCCTCCTAGGACCCGGCTAGGCGCTGGGCCTTTTGGGAGTAAGCTCAAGTGAATTCCTATGTGCTCATCTCTTAGTGACTAGATCAGTGCAAACAGGCATTCTAGTGGCAGCAGGTGAGTGGCAGCAGGTGGGACACCTAATGCCCGCACAGCCAGCTGACCATGGCGGGAGCACTCCCAGATGTCTGAGCTGCGTTTGGGAACGTGCTGCCCACGCTGCACCAGAAAGGGATCAGCGGGGATGTATTGCTGCTAAACTCAGTGCTTTAAGGATGGCTCCACTCCACTGCCTCCTCTTAAAGCCCTGTGATGCTCCACATCACTTCCAGAGAGCTTCACTCGGTGTCTCAGAGCAGTGGTTGGGCCTCCCTGCACTGGCAGCATCCGTGTGATGAGATCTGGCTTGTTGGAGAAGGAGCACTCACTCATTCCATTGCTTGTGCTACTTACTTTGTTTTTGACATTTTCACTTTCAGTCTTTGTCCATTTGCACGTAGCTACCAAAATGGCATGTAGTTTTATGGTCCTTCTTTTCATAAAACATTATAAGCATTTTGCTCTATTAATAATTGTACTCTACAACGAAATTTTTTAATGAGTGCAGACTTTTTTATTGCAAATGTCTGATTTGACTCTTTCATAACATTAACTCTTGTGAATTGTTTGTTCATACCAGTAAATTTTTCTCATCATTTTGTATTTTTTTAAAAAAAGGGTTTTTTTGTAAGCAGATTTGTCTGAGATTTTACAACTCCTTGTTTTTTTTTTCTGAGACAGAGCCTCAAGCTGTCACCCTGGGTAGAGTGCCGTGGCATCACAGCTCACAGCAACCTCCAATTCCTGGGCTCAAGCGAGTCTCCTGCCTCCACCTCCCAAGCAGCTGGGATCACAGGCACCCGCCACAACGCCCGGCCATTTTTTGGTTGCATCAGTCATTGTTGTTTGGCGGGCCCGGGCTGGATTTGAACCTGCCAGCTCAGGTGTACGTGGCTGGCGCCTTTGCCCGTTGAGCCACAGGCGCCGAGCCACAACTCTTTGTTAATAGCTTCTAAACTCTACTTTATTTACAGAACCTGCCTGATTATGTTTCATGATCTGAAAATTGATGATTCTTTACTTGTCCGCACATATAACTCAGATAATACCTCCTCTTGTTATAATATTTTTGGACATATTTTCTTCTTTTTTGAAAAGGCTATTATCTCATGATGGTGTGTACATTCTAAGTAATGGGTGTTTCTTGATGTTTGTTTGGCAGGTATGACCGCTTGCTGGAGACCTGCTCTATTGCCCTTGTGGGTAAATACACCAAGTTCTCAGACTCCTATGCCTCTGTCATTAAAGCGCTGGAGCATTCTGCACTGGCCATCAACCACAAATTGGAAATCAAGGTAAGGAGCATTGGTACAGGCACACTGGGCGTGGTGGGGTGAGCAAGGAAGCAGGTTGTATTTTCCTTGATGCTGCATGTATATCTGCTTTATACTTTTGGAGCTTTGAATTTCTTTTTAGGGCTAAAAAATTGTGATTGCTCCTGGCTTTGAGAAAGAGTAGATCATTTTTAGGAAATAATGAGAGAGGAAAGATGTTTAGAGTAGAGGGTGACAGGTGACCACATCAAATTTCCCTGTGGGAAGGGGGGCCCTAAACCTGAGGCTTGTTGCATTATTCATATTGATGGCACTGCCTAGTAACTGTCCTAGACACCTGGCAGCTCTTGGAGACTTTGTTGGCCCAATGCTACCTTAGGAATCTGCGCTGGTGCCATTCACCTCACTTATAAAGTGTGAATGACAGTATCCACCTTATGGGAGCCGTGGGGGTTCTCTGAGACATGTGTCCGCTCCCCCAGCTGGGGCCCAGACCGTGGATGCGGCTCAGGTAGTGGTCGTTATGCTGTCATGGGGAATGTTAGGGCATGTGTCACACTGCTGTCTCTGCAGGTTCTGCTATAATGTTGTGTTTAAGAGGTTGAATTCCAGAGCCAGCTGGC
Organism: Perodicticus potto; assembly: GCA_963574655.1. Lineage (NCBI taxonomy): Eukaryota > Metazoa > Chordata > Mammalia > Primates > Lorisidae > Perodicticus > Perodicticus potto. The sequence goes on along the minus strand of CAUYRH010051158.1, from coordinate 6,801 downwards.
CAGCGTTTAAATGCTGGCTCTGTTGCCTACAAGTGGTGAGACCTGGACTACTTACTTAACCCTCTTTGTGCTGCAGTGATAGTCCCTTCTTTGTAGGTTCTAGTAAGAGCTTGATGATTCTGTCCACTTGGAATTAGTCTGTGGCTACATGTGTTAGGTGGCAGAGGCTGAGAGATGAACAGAGAGTGTGCAGTCTCTGCCTTCAAGGAGTACTGGGTATCTTAGATGCACAGGGGGCACATAAGAGAGAGGATGAACCTACCTTGGTAGACATGTGAGGCGGGCACACTTCCTCAATGGGGATAGCCAGGGCCAGTTGGGAAAGATGGAGAAGGCAGAGGGGAAGGGCGTTCCTGACAGAAAATTGTGTCAAAGTGTGTCCAGGGGCTTGGAGATGTGGTGTAGTCAGGAACTCAGTGGAGGGAAACCATGAATTAGAGACTGTTTGGAGACAGGCCAGCAGGAGCCCAGTCATGATTCTTGTAACCAGGGGTCATGCCTGGCTCTTACCCTGAGCTTAAAATGCTTGTATTTTATTGCATGTTAATTATGCTTCAATAAAGTAGAAAAACATTTTTAAAAAAGCAGGTGGGAAATGGGCTGAGAGAGCGTCACTTGAACAGAGAACACCTCAGAGTTGGCTGCAGTGGCTTGGCTGAGGCCAGATCTTATTACAGACCAGTGGAGAGCAGAGAGAGCCAGATTTGGGAGTTAAATGATTTTGAAGGAAATTGTTGAATTGTAAAATCTTATATTTAAATTTTTTTAATTATTAAATTTAAATATGATAAGACCACTTCAAAGCCAAAATTAAGAATGATAGAATATAAATAATATTATTTAAGATTTACAAAAGTGCAACCTGGAGTCAGTGAGCCTGTTTCTTACCTCCCCTGTCTGCCTAACAGTACATAGATTCCACAGACTTGGAGCCAAGCACCTCCCAGGAAGAGCCTGTGCGCTACCACGAAGCTTGGCAGAAGCTATGCAGTGCTCAGTGAGTGGGGTTTGCTGTCTTTAATTTCCAGCGTTTTGTTGGTTTGTTTTAATGAGCGAAGTCCTATGCTTTTGTGTATTCAGGTAATCTACTTGTTAAAATATCTTTTAAATGGAGACTTTACAGCCTTTGTATTAACCTGGATGGAAGTAGAACATTATTGTTAGTAAAGCATCACAAGAATGGAGAAGCATGAATCCTATGTACTCAATTTTGATATGAGGATAATTCATGACAATTAATGACACGGTGGGGGTGGGGAAGGGGAGAGCAGAGAGAGAAAGAATGAGGGAGGGTGGGGAAAGGAAGAGCAGAGAGGGAAAGAGCGAGAGGGGTGGGGTCTTGGTGTGTGCCACACAGTTGGGGGCAAGACACAGTTGTAAGAGGGACTCTACCTAACTAATGCAATCAGTGTAACCTGGTTACTTGTACCCTCAATGAATCCCCAACAATAAAAAAAATATATCTTTTAATAGTTGAAAAAACTACATGCCATATGATTTATGACTCATAAGATGCAGTTTACCATTATCATTGATCTGAAGAAAGCCTGCTCTAATTGTATTGGTATTGCTTGCTGTATGCATCTATTAATGAGGCTTAAAGATTTTTCATTCAGAACATTTGATGAGTACCCAGCAGTAGAGTCTCATAAGTTGTTCTAGGCAGCTGTTATTTATAATAGTAAATTCCTCTGGAATGTTCAGGAAAAATGTTTACAAAGAAAAAAATATATAATAGTAAAAAGTTTAGCAAGAATTTTCTAGGTCACTAGGACTATTGAATATTACAGAGCTGTGCAACTACTGAGGTGCTTGGTCAGTGTGGCACACTGAGCTGATGGAGAAAGGCCCCCTTCCTACTCAGGGGAGCACTTTAAGCCAAGAGGCTTAAATAAATTGCATTTATATTAATATACAGGGTGGCCATAAAGTTCCTGTACAGTTGAAAATAGTGTGTAATTTAAATTGGCACATAGCTTGTGTGGCCACCCTGTATATTAAAGAAATAAACAATGGGTGCCTGGGACAAGTGCTGTAGCAATATCATAGTTCTGTATACTGTCTTGTTCTTTACTTGTAATAAGCATTTTCTCCTATTATATTAAGGAAAGCCCATGGTTTCATATGCAGTCCCCAAGTTCATGGTGTTTGCATACAGCTCACTGACAGGCTTTCACACAGTTGTAGTTCCACTACCAGAACAGATGGAGTCACCTCTGGCATCAGTGTCTTGGGATGGCTCCTTAGGTGGTTGCTACACGCCGGACTGAAAGCAAAGGGGAGTGGCCTTGTGGTTTGTTCTCTTGTGCAGTGGAGTGCTCGTTCCAGGAGGATTTGGTGTTCGAGGAACAGAAGGAAAAATCCAAGCAATTGCCTGGGCTCGGAAACAGAAAAAGCCTTTTTTGGGTAAGGAGCTGTGTAGTACACTCTTCACGCAGAGGAGGAGAGAATAGGAAAAGATACCACGTGGAGCCTGTGAGTAAAGTGGGGAGGTACTGAAATGTGCAGCCCAAGTAGAAGCCTTTTCAGTTCTTTTTGGGAGAATTCACTTTTTATTTATTTATTTTTATTTATTTATTTTATTTTATTTTATTTTATTTTTTGAGACAGAGCCTCAAGCTGTCACCCTGGATAGAGTGCTGTGACATCACAGCTCACAGGAACCTCCAATTCCTGGGCTCAAGCGAGTCTCTTGCCTCTGCCTTCCAAGTAGCTGGGACTACAGGCGCCCGCCACAACGCCCGGCCATTTTTTGGTTGCAGCTGTCATTGTTGTTTGGCATGCCGGGGCTGGATTCGAACCCGCGAGCTCAGGTGTACGTGGCTGGCGCCTTAGCCCGCTGAGCCACAGGCGCCGAGCCGGGAGAATTCACTTTTTAAGTGGAAAATGTATGGGCTTGGTGTTTGTAGCACAGTGGTTACTGTGTCAGCCACATACACTGAGGGTTTGAACCTGGCCTGGGCCAGCTAAGCAATTGCAACAAAAAAATAGCCGGGCATTGTGGTGGGCGCCTCTAGTCCCAGTTACTTAGGAGGCTGAGGCAAGAGACTCGCTTAAGTCCAAGAGTTTGAGGATGCTGTGAGCTGTGACGCCACAGCACCCTACCGAGGGCGACAGTGAGACTCCATCTCAACAAGAAAAAAAAAAAAAGTGGAAACTGAATGTTTGTGAGCTACATGCAGATGTCATGGAATTTTGAGAGAATTAACTATGAACTGGGAAATCCTGTCATTGAATGGACCTGGTTGTGTGTAGTGCACCTTGAGGTTGAGCTGTGTATTGTAAAATCCTCATTTGCCATCACAGCCATCTGTAATTGGACGAAATGACTTTGGATGCCTCCTGTGCTGTATGTTTTAGTAATTTGCGGCTTGACTGATAGTAAATGAGAACTATTTACTGTATTACTGTGTCACAGACCACCCCCAAACTCAGTGTTTTCTTTCCAACAATAGTGATTTATCATTAATAGATAAATTAATCTATTAATTTATAGATTAATAAATCTAGGAGTGGGTAAGGAAACTTACATTTTGAAGTACTGAATAGAATATTGTTTATTTCTAAAGTTAGATAACTTTACAAAACCTGAACTCTTCATGTAGCTTAGACCCAGTTTTTGAAATCAAATACAGGAGAAGCATAACAGTAGGGGGTGCTTGTTGATAGTAGAGAATTAGGAGTTTGTGATGATAGTTCTGTGGACACCATGGCAGGCTGGTAGGAAATGTAGGGAGCTGCCTTTTTAATGGAGCTTTATTTGTTTTTCTCTCCTGGAAGGTGTGTGCTTAGGAATGCAGTTGGCAGTGGTTGAATTCTCAAGAAATGTGCTGGGATGGCAAGGTAAGTGCATGTCAGGAAGCTCTGTTAATTCCTACTCCTGGGTTTTGTGGGGGACATGAAGCCCCTTGCATCATAGGTGATTGGGAGCTGTGGAGAAGGGCTGGCCTGGCCTCTCAGCACCTCACAGCATGCTGGAGAGGAGGCTCCCTGGCTACTGAGGTGCAACTGGCTCCTCCATGCAGGAAGGAGGGAGCATGGCTGAGGAAGCAGTCCTTTGGCCTTCTGTCTCTGCACTTCCTGTTCTTGAGAGTATCTCACTTTGGTCACCATGGCTACCATCCTGGAGCTGGTGCCCAGCAAGAAGTTCGTGGCCTAAGTGAGGCTTGTGCAGTTGTTTGTGAACTTGGGGTCTGGAGCTATCAGACCTAGGCTCAAATTCTGACTTTACCACTTATTTATTATAGGCGACTTTAAGAAAATTACCTGCATTTTCCAGGCCTCTTGTTTCTTCTTCTTTAAGATGGGAGTAATAACAGTACTTACTTCACATGGTTGTAAGAATTAAGTGAAATAATGCATGTAAATAGTCTCTAGCAGTGCCTGGCAATAGGAAATTTTCAAGAATATTATCAGCTCTTTGCTGAGCTAACTGTATTACTGTGTCACAGACCACCCCAAAACTCAGTGTTTTCTTTCCAACAGTAGTGATTTATCATTTCTCAGTATTTTTTCCTTCTCTCCCTCCCTCTCTCCCTTCCCTCCTTATCTCACTCTGTTGCCCAGAATAGAGTGCCATGGTGTCATAGTTCACAGCAACCTCAAGCTCTCCTGGGTTCAAACAATCTTCCTGCCTCAGCCTCCTGAGTAGCTGGGACTATAGCCACCTTCCACAATGCCCTGCTCATTTTTTCCTAGTTCTAGTAGAGATGGGGTCTCACTCTTGCTCAGGCTGGCCTGGAATTCCTGAGCTCCTCCTGCCTGGGCCGCCCAGAGTGCTGGGATTACAGGTGTGAGCCACCACTCTGGTCATGTCTCAGTGTTCTGTGGTTGGCTCAGCTAGATGCTGTTGTTCCAATGTGGTGTTGTATCTGAGATTGTTTATTCCTGCCGGTGTGCTTGGCCTGGAAGGGACATGGAAGTGGTTTCTCCATGTGGTGTCTGGTCGTTAGTTCAGCCTAAGCTTCTTTACTTATGGGGGACTGAGTGGCTTCTAAAATGGCAGGCTTACTGTGCAAGCACTTATCAAGCTTACTAATGTCCTTCAATGGCTATAGCAAGTCACGTGGCCAAGCCCAGTGTCAGCAGGAGAGGGAGCACACATAGGTATGAGTATTAGCCCGGTGGTTTTCTGGGACCACGGATGGAATATTCTGCCATAGTCCATCTATTCTTTGCTAGCCTAGCTGATCTGTTAGATTTTCGGAAAGACCTCCTAAGTTCTATGAAAAAAAAAACAGTGCGACCTGAAGGAATGTAAAGCAGCCTGACTTTACACAGTATGAGTGATTCTTCAGTGGCCAGGTTGTGGTTGGGGCTGGGATTTATTTCACCTTTTCTCTGAGAGGCTACTCCCCAGTAACCCTGGGCACGGGTGGCTGGCTGGTAGGCAGCATGCCCTTTAGCTCTGGCTTCTGAGTCCTGGCAGGCACTGTCTATTACCTGCCACCCCAGAGCTGGCTTTCTGGGCTCCTTGTACTCCTTCACAACCCAACCCCCTGCCTCCCAGTCCTGGTCCCAGGTGGGTGGGTGCCCTGGTGATGAGCTTACCCTTCAGTTGTGACCAGATGCTGGTTCAGGCCCAGAGGGGAACGATATCTGCATCCACACAGATGTTGATGCAGTACTTGGTTTTTTTGGTGTTTTTTTTTTTTTTTTTTGCCTTTCAGTCTTCAGTGGTTTTGCTTGTGGTTAGATGGTACGTTCAGTAAAGGGTAGAAAAATTATTTGAGTTGAAACCAGTTAATTTTATCAACTACTGACTGAGTGTAGCCACTGAATAGGGCAATGTATTAGAACCTGAGTATGAAAGAAATATAGAAGAAATATTAATAGTACTGTATTAGTACTATTAATATAGTATTAATATTGGAGAGAAGAGTCTCAAAGTTAAGATGACAGTGTAAACATTGTTGTAAAGATGCATTATCTATAAAATAAAAATCATAAGTTTATGCCAGTGGTTTTGATTTCCCCATTTTGCACAGCTTGACTTCTTGGAGAGTTACAGATTTAATGGGAAAAATTCATGTGTTTGTGTGCGGAGTATTTTACAGCTTAAAACTTCTGTCCCTGGCGGTGCCTGTGGCTCAAAGGAGTAGGGTGCTGGCCTCATATGCCGGAGGTGGCGGATTCAAACCCAGCCCTGGCCATTAAAAAAAAAAAAGTAAAAAAAAAAAAGAATTCTGTCCCTAATTTTTGTTCTAAACATTGATTCTAAACTGAGTAGGGAAAGTGTGATTTAGGGCTTAACAAAGAAACTACTAAATAATCAGTTTTGTTTGTAACTTTTTGTAATACAAGTGTTTTGATTTTTTAGATGCTAATTCTACGGAGTTTGACCCTAAGACCAGCCATCCTGTGGTGAGTCGAGCGTTTGCACCTCTGCAGGTCTTAGAAGGATTTATAAGGGGTGCTTTTGAACGTGAGTGATGTTTGGAGACAGGAAGGGAGATGCTAGGGTCGACTTCCTGGAGAGAACCCCAGGTCTTGGGTTTTCAGAGCTACTAGACAGGAAAACCTTTCAGTTTTCATTTTGTAATTCCTTGCTAATCTTTCCAACTTACTAAAGAAAGTTTTAAAGACAGGTACCAGCCCAGTCAATGGAGGTGTACCGGCCCCCCAACCAAGGCAAGTGACATGGCCTCAGGTGCTCCCTGAGGAACGTTGCCCTAAGATGGAAAAACTTCTTTATCTGTGGACATGTTCACAGGAGGAAGTAACTGGAGGGCTTCACAGGGTGAAGCTGGGGGTTGGGCACTTGCAGAGGTTACGGGAATAGGTGCTTTGTCCTTTTCTCTT
>CAUYRH010051155.1:0-12015 GCA_963574655.1 Perodicticus potto | reverse complement strand
GCTAGCAGACAGCCCTCAGAATGGGAAAGAATATTTGCAAGTTATGCCTCGGACAAAGGCTTAATAACCAGAATACACAGAGAACTCCAACGTATTTGCAAGAAAAGAATAAGAGATCCCATCTCAGGATGGGCAAAAGATCTGAAAAGAAACTTCTCTAAAGAAGACAGGCACACAGCCTTCAGACACATGAAGAAATGCCCATTATCCTTAATCATCAGAGAAATGCAAATCAAAACTACCTTGAGATATCATCTAACGCCAGTCAGATTAGCCCACATGATGAAATCCCAAAACCAGAGATGTTGGCGTGGATGTGGAGAAAAGGGAACACTTCTACCTTGCTGGTGGGAATGCAAACTAATACATCCATTTTGGAAAGATGTTTGGAGAACACTCAGAGATCTAAAAATAGACTTGCCATTTGACCCTATAATTCCTTTACTTGGTATATATCCAGATGACCAAAAATCACTTTACAACAAAGATATCTGTACCAGATTGTTTATTGCAGCCCAATTCATAATTGCTAAGTCATGGAAGAAGCCCAAGAGCCCATCGATCCACGAATAGATTAATAAACTGTGGTACATGTATACCATGGAATATTATGCAGCCTTAAAGAAAGAGGGTGACTTTTTCTCTTTCATATTTACATGGATGGAGCTAGAACATGTTCTCCTTAGCAAAGTATCTCTAGAATGGAAGAAAAAGTATCCAAGGTATACACCCCTAATATGAAGCAAATTTATATCTTTCAAGTGAAGGCTACAACCCAATTATTGCACAAGAAGATGGGGAAAGGGGAGAGAGAGGTAAGGGGAAGGAGAGGGTAGGGGGAGAGAGGATAAAGAGTGAGATCACACTTGTGGTGCATATTTGAAGGGTCAGGAGAAAACTTCTAAATACGGATCAAAAATGTTTTCACATAGTAAATGAGAAAATCTCATGAGTGTTATGTCAATCAGGTTGATAAAAATATCTCAGATTGTATGTGAAACCCACACACTGTACCCCATGATTGAATTATTGTACACAGCTATGATTCAATTAAAAAAAAAAGTAATTAAGATCCTTTCTTCTTCATGGTCTCATCTGTTATTAATATTTTCTACTGCATCTTTAAGTTCCCTGATTGACTCCTTCAATTCCTTAAGCTCTGTCATGTCATTTCTATATTCTTCATATCTTTTCTCCATTTTTGGTGCTGTTTGTCCACTTTCTCATCAATTCCCTTATATATAATACTCAAGTAAGCTTCATCCCAGGGATCCAAGCCTGGTTTAACATACACAAATCCATAAATGTAATTCACCATCCCAATAGAAGGAAAACAAAGACCATATGATCCTCTCAATAGATGCAGAAAAAGCATTTGACAAAATCCAGCATCCTTTTCTAACAAGAACACTTAGGGGAACAGGCATAGGTGGCACATTTCTTAAGCTGATTCAACAAATGACAAATCCATAGCTAAGATCATACTGAATGGAGTAAAACTGAAAGCTTTTCCACATAGAACTGGAACCAGACAAGGATGTTCGCTATCACCACCATTATTCAACATTGTGCTAGAAGTTCTAGCCAATGCAATCAGGCAAGAGAAGGTAATAAAGGGCACCCAAATGGGAGCAGAGGAGGTCAAACTCTCCCTCTTTGCTGATGATATGACCTTATACTTAAAAAACCCCAGAGACTCAACCACAAAAGTCCTGGAAATGATTGGGAAATACACTAATGTCTCAGGATACAAAATCAATGTCCACAAATCAGTAGCCTTTGTATAAGCCAATAACAGCCAAGTTGAGAAGCTAATAAAGGACATGATTCCCCTCACTGTAGCTTCAAAAAAATGACATACTTAGGAATACACCTAACAAAAGAGGTGAAATATCTTTTCAGAGAGAATTATGAAACCCTAAGAAAAGAAATTGTAGAAGTCACTGACAAATGGAAGAACATATCATGCTCTTGTCTGGGAAGAATCAACATTGTCAAAATTTCTGTTCTACCCAAAGCAATCTACAGATTCAATGCAATCTCCATTAAAATACTGATATCATATTATGAAGACCTGGAAAAAACAGTACTTTTAGTTTTATATGGAACCAGAAAAAATCCTGTATAGCTAAGGCTATTCTTAGGAATAAAAACAAAGTTTAAGGCATCACCCTACCAGACTTCAGGGTATAAATCAGTCCACAGTGATCAAAATAGCATAGTATTGGCACAAAAACAGAGACATAGACATATGGAACAGAATGGAAAACCAAGGGATGAAACCAGTCCCTACTTGCCATCTGATCTTTGATAAACCCAACAAGAACACTCACTGGGGGAAAGAATCCCTATTTAATAAATGGTGCTGAGAGAACTGGATACCCACATGTAAAAGACTGAAACTTGACCCACACTTTTCACTCCTTATAAAAATTGACTCAAGATAGATAAGAGACTTAAATCTAAGACATGAAATGATAAAAATCTTAGAAGAATGTAAGAATCTTGATGATGTTGGACTGGAGAAATATTTTATGACAAAGATTTCAGCAGCCATCGCAACAACATCAAAAATTAACAAATGGAACTTAATTAAACTGAAAAGCTTCTGCACAGCTAAGGACACAAGAAACAAAGCTAAAAGACAAGCTTCAGAATGGGAAAAGATATTTGCAGGGTATCAATCTGATGAAGGGTTGATAACTAGAATCTGCAGAGAACTCAAATTAATCAACACAAAAAGAGTAAACAATCCAGATATGAACAGAACCTTCTCTAACGAAGATAGACAAATGGCTAACAAACATTTGAAAAAATGCTCATTGTGATCATCAAAGAAATGCAAATCAAAACCACCCTGAGATATCACCCACCCCACTGAGAACAGCCCACATCATAAAGTCTCAAAGCTGCAGGCGCTGGCATGGATGTGGAGAGAAGGGAACCCTTTTACACTGCTGGTGGGACTGCAAACTACTACAACCTTTTTGGTAGAAAGTACGGAAAACCCTCAAAGAACTCAAATTAGACCTCCCATTTGATCCTGCAATCCCATTGCTAGACATCTACTCAGAAGAAAAAAAATCTTTTTATCACAAGGACATGTGTACTAGACTGTTTATTACAGCTCAACTTACAATCGCCAAAATGTGGAAACAGCCTAAATGTCCACCAACTCAGGAATGGATTAACAAGCTGTGGTATATGTATACCAGGGAATGCTATTCAGCCATTTAAAAAGATGGAGACTTTACATCTTTCATATTAACCTGGATGGAGGTAGAATAACTATTCTTCATAAAGAATAATTAAAATGGAGAAGCAAGAATCCAATGTACTCAATTCTAATATGAAGGCAATACATGATCTAATACAAGGTGGAAGATAGGAGAATGAGGGATCAGGGAGTGGGGAGGTGGAAGGGGAATGGGGCTTATGATGTACAGCACACCTCTTGGGGGTGGGACACAATTATAAGAGATACTTTACCTAACAATAGCAATCAGTGTAACCTAATTATTTGTACCCTCAATGTATCCAAAACAATAAAAAAAAAAAATCATTTGTGGCTAGGATGGGTATGGCATACAATAAGAGGATCTGGAATTAGCAGAAAGAATATATAGCTGGACTAGACACAAGCAAACATTAATTAAAATTAAAAGTATATTGCTGCATAATCTGAATTTTTATGACTACTAATAAAGAATTTCTCTAAATAAAAAAAGAAATATTTCTTTTTTTTGCTCATTGGCTGAGAGACAATTTTTACAATTTCTCAGGATACAAAATCAATATTTACAAATCAGTAGCCCTTGTATATGTCAACAACAGTCAAACTGAAAAGCTAATCAAAGAAACAATTCCCTTCAAAGTGACTTCAAAGAAAATGAAATACTAGAAATATACCTAACAAAAGAGGTGAAGGACCTTTACAAAGAGAATTATGAAACTCTAAGAAACAGGGTGGTGCCTGTGGCTCATTGAGTAGGGCGCCGGCCCCATATACCGAAGGTGGCGGGTTCAAACCTGGCCTCAGCCAAACTGCAAAACAGAAAAATAGCCAGGCATTGTGGCAGGCGAGGCAAGAGAATTGCCTAAGCCCGGGAGTTGGAGGTTGCTGTGAGCTGTGTGAAGCCATAGCACTCTACAGAGGGCAATAAAGTGAGACTCTGTCTCTACAAAAAAAAAAAGAAAGAAAAGAAAAGAAAAAGAAATAGCAGAAGATATTAACAAACAGAACATGCCATGCTCTTGGCTGTGAAGCATCAACATTGTTAAAAGTGAATTCTACCCAAAGCAATCTATAGATGCAATGCAATATCCACTAAAATATTAACATCATACTTTGAAAAAACTGGAAAAAAGAGTTCTTCATTTTGTATGGAACCAGAAAAAAAAACTCTGTACAGCCAAGGCAATTTTTAGTAATAAAAAGAAAGCTGAAGGCATCACCCTACCAGACTTCAGGCAATATTACAAGTCCACAGTGATCAAAACAGCATGGTATTGGCACAAAAATAGAGACATAGACATATGGAACAGAACAGAAATCCAAGAGATGAAGAAACCCATCTCTAGCTGCCATATGATCTTTGGTAAACTACACAAAAGGCTACATTGGGGAAAAGAATACCCATTCAATAAATGGTGCTGGAAGAACTGGATAACAACATGTAAAAGACTGAAACTGGACCTGCACCTTTCACAACTTTCAAAAATTGACTCAAGATGTATAAAAGATTTAAATATACAATATGAAATGATAAACATTCTAGAAGAAAATGTGGGAAAAACTCTTGAGGATGTCAGCCTGTTTAAAGATTTTGTGAAGCTGACTTCAGTGGCAAGTGCATCAACAACACAAATGAACAAATGAAAAGCTGCTGCATAGATAAGGACACAACAAATAAAGCAAACAGACAGTCTTCAGAATGGAAAAAGATATTTGCATGTTACAAATCTGACAAAGGGTTGATACCTAGAATCTACAAAGAACTCAAATTAATCAACAAAAAAGAGCAAATAATCCCATCTACCACTGGGCAAGAGTAATGAACAGAACTTTCATTCAGAGGAAGACAGACTGATGGCTAGCAAACATTTGAAAAAATGCTCATTGCCCCTGATCATCAGAAAAATGCAAATCAAAACCTGAGATATCACCTAACCTCAGTGAGAATAGTCCACATGACAAAGTCTCAAAGCTGCAGATGCTGACGTGGATGTCAAGGGAAGGGACCACTTTTACACTCTTGTTGGGACTGCAAATATAGCCTCTTTGGAAAGATGTATGGACAATCCTCAAAGAACTCAAATTAGACCTCCCACTTTGCGCTACATTCCATTACTAGCCATCTACCCAGAAGAAAAAAAATAATTTTATCATAAAGGCATTTGCGGTAGATTGTTTACTACAGCTCAATTTACAATTACCAAGATGTCAAAATAACCTAAATGCCCATCAACTTAGGAATGAATTAACAAATTGTTGTATATGTATATAATAGAACACTATTCAGCCATAAAAAAAGATGGTGACTTTCTATCTTTTGTATTCACCTGAATGGAGCTGAAACACATTCTTCCTAGTAAAATATCACATGAATGGAAAAGCAAGCAACCAATATACTCAATACTAATATGAAGCCATTAGATGATCTACTTCACACCCACTTAGGAGTAGAACTCAATTCAATTCAATTTGGGTGAGGTTGAAGGAAGGAGCAAGGGGTGGAGGGATTGATGTGTTCCCACTTAATGGACACAATGTAGGGGTGTATGGCACACCTTCTGGGTGCGGGACACAACTACAAAACTCTACCTAACAAGTTCAAATATTGTGTGACCTAGTCATTTGTACCCTCACATTAACCTGAAATTTAAAAATTAATTGTATCATCTATTTTTTTAGCTATATGCTTATGCCTGACCCATGGCAACTTTTCAACTATTCAACTCTCACCTATTCAAAGGATGAGGGTTGAGAACAGAAATAGGGCATCTCGGAATTAGGGCTTTTTTCCTATTCCACCATAAATCCCTAATATCGTATTTCTAGCCACTTAATCCACATGCCTGCATTTTTAAGAGATTCCTATTAAGATTGACCAAGTCCACCTGCATCATCTCCTTTTCCACCTCATAAGTGCAAAGAAAAGGCTGCTACAATAAAACATAAAATGAAGCCTTGACCAATTTCCCCCTCCCCAAAACAGCTATAAACACTCAAACTGTTCAGTACTTGCTCTCTGGTTTTTATTTTTATAGCAGCCACTTTTCATGGAGAAAAAAATTTTTTTATACTCAAGACATACATTGTTTATTTCTGGAGAAGGTGTGGGAGTTGGGGTGGGGAGGAGTCCCAGGTCGCATCAAAGGCAGAAGTGACATTCTGTTTCTGAGACTGGAGAATAGGCTCTCAAGTGCTCACTTCATTAAAGTGTTCATAACTTTCATAGACATTACCTCCATTCCTTCACGTGCAGCAAATATTGCTTTATATGCATGTACATAGAAATATTTTGTGGTTATTATTATCACTACACTAAACTCTTTTAAATGTTAGAGACTAATAATTACTGAGTCCCAGGTGCTACAAACAGACTGCTAGAAAATTTATTTCCAATACCTCTGTGAGATACATTCTTTTCCCAAATTAAATGAGAATACAGGACACAGAAATGTTGAATAATATGCCCAAGGTCTCACCCTGTGCCAAATTTCTATGGGGAAGAATTTTTGTCAGTGAATAAGAAAAATACTGGCCAGGCATGGTGGCTCCCTCCTGTAATCCCAGCACTCTGCGAGGCAGAGGGGGAAGGATCCCTTGAGCTCAGGATTTTCAGACCAGCCTGAGCAAGAGAAAGACTCTATCTCTACTAAAAATACAAACATTTAGCAGGAATTGTGGTGGGTGCCTGTAGTCCCTCCTACTCAAGACAGGAGGATTACTCAAAACCAAGTGGTTTGAGGTTGCTATGAGCTAGACAGAAGCTACAGCACTCTAGCCTGAGCAACAGAGTGAGACTCTGTCTCCAAAAAAAAAAAAAAAGAAAGAAAGAAAGAAAAGAAAATCCTGGTGGCGCCTATGGCTCAAAGGAGTGGGCACCAGCCCCATATACTGGAGGTGGCGGATTCAAACCCAGCCCCGGCCAAAAACTGCAAAATAAAAAAAAAAAAAAAAATAGAAAATCCTGTCATTTGGGACAATACCAAGGAATAATAATTTGTGATTTTTGTTTGTTTCAAACCAGTTAAAACTTGTCTAAAACCATTAATATTGCTTATTATTCAATTATAATTACTCTAATATCCAATAATTCACTCTGATTTTTAAAATATTCAGATCATAACTTTGTAAAAATATTTACAAGTGTATATTTGGAAAAGACATTATGTAATGAAAAGCTCAGTTCTATAATTAGAATCAAAATAGAGAAGATATTCTCTTAGAAAATAATTAGTTCCACATATAGAAATGCCATTAGTTAGTGCTATTTTGATTTTTTTTAATTTATGACTAAATATGTCTTTTAAATAACCTCTTAGGCACTTAACTGGGGGTAAAATTTACACAAGAAAGAAGGAAGACTTTCTACACAAATAGGTTACAAACAGAGCTTAGGAAAAGAACTCATGCTGACAGCAGCTGTCAGCTTTCATTTTTCCTTACTCCCAGAATTAAGATCCTTGACCTGTATAAACTGGTAATGGGCCAATGTATTTTCTTCAGAGATAAGACCAGTAGGAATCTTAGTGCCATTAAGGCAGCTGATGTATTATACATGATGACTAACCTAGAGCAACCTTGCTTCAGTCCCAAGAGAAAGCAAAATTTACTTAATCCCCAAAGAATTTTTTCCTATAATGCAAAGAGAACTAAATCATGAAACTGAAACCTTCCTGAAACCACACTGATTACAAGATGGCAAAGGAGCATATGTCTACATAAGCCTGCCAGGGGGAAAATGCACATACCATCAAGCTCATCAAGAAGATACTCAATAGATTCTTAGTAGTGGATAAAAAAACGTTAGGATACATACCTGGAATAATTAATGTTCATTGTGAGGAAGAAACAAACATTTCATTAGTTTATTTATTAGATTTGTGTAGCTCCTGTACTCTCTTCCTGTAATGGGGGAGGGGTGTGTGAAAGGGAGGGGAGAGGTAGGGAGGATGGAAATTTTTTAATCACCTTGGCAAGGACACAAATAAATATCTTTTAGTCTTTTGGCAGGATGATAATATGTTTCAGTTTGGTTACTCTTGCCCATAAAACTTCACATTTCCTCCAGATGCAAATAAATTTACACATAGGCATAAGAAGAGCATAAGAACTGAGCCATGTGTTTGCCATGTGCAAGACAGCAACATATTTCAAATGCTAATAGTTTAGAAATCATGGTGTTCCCCTACACTGAACTAATATTCAATCCAACTTGTACGGAGAACAAAGAAGGAGTCAAAATAAACCTCAAGAGAAGATGTTGAAGACATAGAGTATCCTCAGAAGGCACCAGACCTTCTTTGAATTAAATAACATTTTATGTTAGAATAACTAGTTTCACCTGAACTAAACAATTAACATCTTCAATAGGTGGCTTATTAAACAACCACAAAGGAGCTATAATAGCAATGGGTAAGTTGCAGAAGTGCTATAGTTAAAATGTTTGCATTCTAGTTCCTCTGCTATCACGATTATTCATTTCTACACAGTGGGTAGACGATAATGGATAACAGCACAAATTCTGGTACCAGACTTTCTGGCTTCAAATTCTTGGGCAAGTTTGTTGTGAAATAAAACTATAAAGTAAGATCCCAGGCTCAAGACAAGATGAACTCCCTGTGTCTGGTAGAAACACTCTAAACTCAAAAGCAAAGCTAGGCAGCTGTGGCAGGGAATGAGGGAGCAGTCATATGCCTTGAGTACTGGGGGCAGGGGCAGCTCTTAACAAACCTGCTTTGCACCCCTGAGCCAGAGCAGTTCCTGTGATGGGAACCAGGATAGGCTGTGGCCAGAAACTCACCCATCCCCCCATCCACCAATCACTCCATTTACCTCCCCAACCCCACCCTTGCCCATTGGCCCTTTGAAAGAAACATTTGACAGAGACTTCTGGTTTGGGGCTCTGCAGCCATCCAATCAAGGTCTGAAGGCTTGACTGTTTCAACCAATCAGAACTGAACATGCCTAAATCCTTCATTTGCCTAAATAGACCTGACTGAGAACCTGGGCAAGAACTTCCCCTATTTAAGCCAAACCCTTCCTTTGTTCTTCAGTGTGCACTTTCGTTTTACACTGAAGGCTCTCACTCTGCAAGTTTTTTTTTTTTTTTGAGACAGAGTCTCAAGCTGTCACCCTGGGTAGAGTGCCATGGCATCACAGCTCACAGCAACCTCAAACTCTTGGGCTTAAGTGATTCTCTTGCCTCAGCCTCCCAAGTAGCTGGGACTACAGGTGCCCCACCACAAACCCCGGCTATTTTTTGTTGCAGTTGTTACTGCTGTTTAGCTGGCCCAGGCTGGGTTCAAACCCGCCAGTCCTGGTGGCTGGTGCCCTACCCACTAAGCTACGGGCACTGCCCTGTAAGTATTTTTTAATAGAAAATAAAGTCTCTTGGTTCAAGGATTAGGACGCCAGCCCCATATGCCAGAGGTGGCAGTTTCAAACCCAGCCCCGGCCAAAACACAGCAAAAATAACAATAATAATAATATAATTTTAAAAAAGAAAAGAAAGTTCTCTTTTTTGCTGTAATAGATGTCATTTGGTCTTTCGTTAACATAAACTTTCTGTGCTTCAGTTTCCTCATCTGCAAAATGACGGTAACAATGGTATGGTTATTACTGGAGGATAAAATGACTGAAGATACATGAAATATTTAGACTAAAGCCTTGCACATAGTAAAGACTAAACAAGTGTTTGCTACCACTCCAACTACTACTAGTATTTTTACTTGTATCATTCCTAAGTGCCATTGATCCAATCAGGATATCATAGAGGATTCAAAGAGATACAGATTGTATAACACAGAAAATCCCTCATGGTAAAATAAGCATCTATGGGGATACAATAATTATTATTTGTAAAAATACAAAACTTTGAAAATGGTATAAAATAGAAATGCAGCAAATCATATTTTTTAGTACATTAAGATGAACATCTAATCAACTGGAAAGAATATTTTACCTTGAGGAAGAAAAATGAGTTTGAATTTGTAAAAAGAAGATATTAGTTCTTCTAAATAACTAACATTAGACCACTTGCAGCAATTATTTACCCCTAACGTAAGAATCAGTCTTTGAGCCTGAGTTAATAGCATACAAAGGCATAATCTTCCCACAGGACAGCAATATATAGTAATTATCAATGAACAAAACTAGCTTATTGGGTCTTCCATATGCTAACCATCAAAAGTATGGTTTTTCCACTTTACTATTTTGTTCAGGATTTAAAATATCTCTGTGAGAATATCATGGCTCTTGCACTAGTAATAGAGAAAATTAATGAGTCCTCTTATAATACAATTTAAAAATGGGGCTCGGTGCCTGTGGCTCAATGGGCTAAGGCACCAGCCACGTACACCTGAGCTGGCGGGTTTGAATCCAGCCTGGGCCTGCCAAACAACAATGACGGCTGCAACCAAAAAATGGCCGAGTATTGTGACGGGCGCCTGTAGTCCCAGCTACTTGGGAGGCAGAGGCAGGAGACTCGCTTGAGCCCAGGAATTGGAGGTTGCTGTGAGCTGTGATGCTACGGCACTCTATCCAGGGTGACAGGTTGAGGCTCTGTCTCAAAAAAAATAAAATAAAATAAAATAAAAAAGGAAGTATTTAAACCTGGGCAGCAGTTCAAACCCACAGGACTCGGAGGATGAGGTTTCCTGTGCTGGTCCCATACATGGTCTCTAAATAAGAAAATGTGAAGATTGACTCCCACCACCATCCCTCAAATTCAGTAATTTCTTATTAAATTACTGGAAGATTAATCCTACTTGTATCTTCATTTTTTGAAAGACTAAATCTCTTTCTTGTAGGATCTTTAGATCCCAAGAATAAAAAACAAAAATCATTTTACGTCAGTAACTAGGGGCTAATGAAGTCATTAAAATATAAGAATATTTAAAGCTAGTCTTGCTACACCTAATAACTAAATATTAATGTATGAAGAAGATATATTGATATTTTTTAAAAACATTTTAGTTTTTTTGCTGGGCAGGTTGGTATTAAGTTCATGGATAAACTGTTTCAGAAAATGGATTTGAAAAGAAATTCTTCCAAATCATCTAGTTTTGAAATTTGTGTATTTGTTTTGCTAACTGTTTTGCTCATGGTCCATAGCTACGCTATCTGAAATTTTCTCTCCTGTGGAAGAAACTATTGAGAGATACCTGCATGCTCATGCCACAACCTATAACACCTGTGCCTGAGGCAGCCCTTCGTTCTGCTCCAAGGTACTGACCTCAGAGTTTAGTTTCAGTGATGAGAGTCCTTAACCTAAATATCCCAAGGAGGCAGCAAGAAAAACAAAAATACAGATTCTATCATATAGGTAGTTGTATCTGCCAATCATCCATATCACTGCTTCATTAATTGTTTGTGATCATTTTAATAAACTATATTTACACACACTCTATTAACGAATCTGTGTTCCCTAATGGATAAAATGGAGACCAAAGCCTCAGCTTATGGTATGCCAACCATACCTTAATAATGTTTTTGTTGTTTTTTTTTTTTTTAAACCTGCTTATCATGGAACAATGGTTCTCAATCTTCCTAATGCTGTGACGCTTTAATACAGTCACTGTTTGTCGCGAGCCACAGGTTGGGAACCGCTGGGTTAAGGGAAGCCTGTGCAGTGTCCCTCCAGGGCATGGGCTCTAGGACCACGTGGGTGTCCCTCAGACCAGAGCCTTGAAGAGGTGTGGAGCCAGGAGCTGCACTGCCCACTATGCCGCCCCCATGGAGAGGCAGCCTCTTCCTCCCCTAGCTGTGCTTTAGTACTATGACAC
>CAUYRH010051153.1:0-40471 GCA_963574655.1 Perodicticus potto | reverse complement strand
TAATACTGCCAAGCATTATAGTTCCTTCTTTTTTTTTGAGACAGAGCCTCAAGCTGTCACCCTGGATAGAGTGCTGTGGCATCACAGCTCACAGCAACCTCCAATTCCTGGGCTCAAGCGAGTCTCCTGCCTCTACCACCTAAGTAGCTGGGACTACAGGCGCCCTACACAACGCCCGGCCATTTTTTTGGTTGCAGCCGTCATTGTTGATTGGCCGGGGCTGGATTCAAACCCGCCAGCTCAGGTGTACGTGGCTGGCGCCTTAGCCCGTTGAGCCACAGGCGCTGAACCAGCAATTCAATTTTTAAAAAATTTTCTAACAGATACAAATACTTAAGTATGTTCAGAGAGATATTTATACACGTGTTTATCACAATATTGTTTATGACAGTGAAACATTGGGAAAATGCCCCAAATATTATTAGTCAATAGGTATAATAAATGAATTATGGTGCCTCCACACATTAAAAATGATAGTGTAGGCTCGGCACCTGTGGCTCAGCGGGCTAAGGCGCCAGCCACGTACACCCGAGCTGGTGGGTTGGAATCCAGCCCGGGCCCGCCAAACAACAATGACAGCTGCAACCAAAAAATGGCCGGGCGTTGTGGTGGGTGCCTGTAGTCCCAGCTACTTGGGAGGCAGAGGCGGGAGACTCGCTTGAGCCCAGGAATTGAAGGTTGCTGTGAGCTGTGATGCCACAGCACTCTATCCAGGGTGACAGCTTGAGGCTGTGTCTCAAAAAAAAAAAAAAAAAATCCTTCTAAAAATGATAGTGTAGCAGGGCACCGTGGCTTATGCCTCCCACCACTTTGGGAGGTCTAGGTGGAAGGATCATTTGAGATCAGGAGTTCAAGACCAGCCTGAGCAACATAGCAAGACCCCATCTCTACAAAAAAAAAATTTACAAATCTGCCAGGCACAGTAGCATATACCTGTACTCTCAACTACTTAGAGACTAAGGCAGGAGAAATGCTTGAGCCCAAGAGTTCAAGGCTTTAGTGAGCCATGATTGAGCCACTGTACTCCAGCTTGGGTAACAGAATGAGACCTTATATCTCAAAACAATGTTTTTAATTAAAAAAAATTGTTTTGGGAAAGAATAATCATGAGTGTAGATTTAAATTTAATGACATAGAAAGAGATGTTGTTGTATGAGAAAAATCAGAATAAAAGTAGTGTGCAAGGTAGGATGCCATTTCAAAAATATCAGGAAAAGCTCGGCACCTGTGGCTCAATGGGCTAAGGCACCAGCCACGTACACCTGAGCTGGCGGGTTCGAATCCAGCCTGGGCCCGCCAAACAACAATGACGGCCACAACCAAAAAAAAAAAAAAAATGGCTGGGCATTGTGGCGGGCGCCTGTAGTCCCAGCTACTTGGGAGGCGGAGGCAGGAGACTCGCTTGAGCCCAGGAATTGAAGATTGCTGTGAGCTGTGATGCCACTGAACCCTACCCAGGGTGACAGCTTGAGGTTCTGTCTCAAAAAAAAAAAAAAAAGAAAAAAATCAGGAAAAATATTGGAAAGAATGCACATCAAAATGTTAATAATGATTTTTCTTTAGTTAGTTAGACTGGGAGTGGTTTTGCTTTCTTTTTAATCTCTTTCTTTTAATGTTTTTTTATAGGAAGAAAATATTTATAACTTGAAAAATAAAATTATTTCTATCTTTTTAAAAGAAGAAAGGAGGGAAAGGAGGGGGAAGGGAAGGACATGAAAGAGAAAGGGAAGGTAAAGGAAAGGAAGGGGAGGGAAGGGAAGGGAAGGGAGAAAAGATACCTGTATCTTATGTGTCCTTCCAAAGATACTTTATATCGATACAAAATTGTGGGGGGTTTTAAACACAAATGGTAGGTAGTGTGCTCTACACACTGTTCTATCCTTGCCTTTTGCACTTGACAGTAGTAGATCTTGGTCACAGCAAATTAGTCTCCCACCAATAATGCTCCCCTGGCCCCAGCTACACTCTTGCCAATACACTGTGCTACCAAATTTCTTGGTCTTTACTAAGTTTTGACGGATGGAAAATGATATCTCATTGTAATTTTACTTTGCATTTATCTCATTTTATATGAGACAGAACAACTTTTCATATGGTAAGAGAAATTAATTCTTCCTTATCTGTGAACTTTATTCACATTCTTTGCCCACTTGTCTTTTTTTAATATTGATTTGTAGTGGCTCTTTATATAGAAGCAAGTGAGCATTCATCTGTTTTATGGCTTCATGAGCACAAAACCCTTCTATGCTAAGATTTTATATATGGAGCTTATATAGATATAATATATAATATACATATAATGCTCCGTGTTTTCTTCCAGCACTTTTATGATTTCAATTTTAAATTAAATATTTTCTCCATTGTTTTGACATACAAAGTGAAGTCAGAATCATTATTTCTCTTAGGCATGTCCCCAGCTGTCCTAGCCCTATATATTGAACCAATTGTCTTTCCTCCTATAATGTGAGATGGCATTTTATAATACATTAAATTCCTATATCAATTTGGGTCTATTTCTGAGCTGTTTATTCTATTCTTTTGATCTGCCTGAATTTGCTACAGTATATCTCTATTTTAATTATGTTTTCACATATGGCATAGCTGATCTTTTCTGATGACTCTTTTTTTTTTTTTGAGACAGAGTCTCACAATGTCGCCCTTGGTAGAGTGCCATGGCGTCACAGCTCACAGCAACCTCAAACTCTTGGGCCTAAGCGATTCTCTTGCCTCATCCTCCAGAGTAGCTGGGACTACAGGCTCCTTCCACAATGCTTGGCTATTTTTTGGTTGTAGTTGTCATTGTTTGGCAGGCCTGGACCGGGTTTGACCCTGCCAGCCCCGATGTATGTGGCTGGCGCCCTAGCTGCTGAGCTACAGGTGCCAAGACTAATGACTCTTTTCAAAGAGAATTTCTTGGATATTTGTCCATGTTTATTTTTTCAAATAAACTTGAGAATAAGCTTGTCTGGATCCAAGAAAAAAGTTATCTAAGTATTTAAGTGTAAAGCATAATTTAAGAAGAATTAACATCTTTGTAATATATGGAATCAACATTTTTCCATTCAGGATTTTTTTTTCATGTTTTTCATTTCTATTTCATGAGTTCTTGTATTCTTTTCTGCAATAATGTTTTAAAACCTTCATATAGTTTTAAACCTTGCATGTTTATTGCTATTACACTCAGTTTTTCTCTTCCATTGTATTCTTCAATTTCTTGTTGTTTTTATATTGGAATGCCACTAATATGCCATATTAATTTTGTATCAGCAATCTAATAGAATTTTTGTCCTTTACAATTTTTTTCCATTAATTCTCTTGGGTTTTCAAGTTATACAATCATTTCATTTTACATTGTTGGTACAAATTTATTTCCTATTTTCTAACTTGGAGATTTATTTCTTTTTCTTATTTAACGGCTTTAGTTAATAATTCATCTAACTGCTCCTTACTCTAGTGGGAATCCTTCTATCATTTTATCATTAAGCTCAATAATTGATTTAATTTACAATAAGTAGAAATAGAAAAATAATCAAAACACAAGATAGTTATTTCACAGAAGAGGAAATAAAAATAACTCATGAACACAGGCGAAAATGTTTAACCTGTCTAAAGTGTTATTAGCCTGCTGTTTAAATTCTAAAACCCAGACTTTCATCCTCATTCCCCTGATTTTCTTACTCGATGCTCTTTGGGCCATTGCCCCTGCTGCCTACTCTAGGCTGATGGCTCTGGGATCATAGCTCCAGAACTGACCTTTCCCCAGAGTGTCCAATCTGCATGTTCAGCAGCCTCCTAGCCATCCTCACTGAGCTTCTTATAAGCATCTCACTGAGCACGTTCAAAACTGAACCAGTCATCTTGGGCACCAAACCTTATTTAGTGAACTGTGTGTCATTTGCCCGCTCCTCCCAGTCCAAGCTTCCTCCCACTTCCTCGTCCTGCCTATTCAAACAATCAAGTTTTGCCACTCATTTGCCTCCTAAATATTTATTTAATTTGCTTCATCCAATTCTCTACCCATTGTCTTGGATCAGCCCCTCACATCTCCTCCTACCTGGCTTATTACAGCGAACTTCTAAATGAATTTTTCTTCTCCACTGCTGACCCTTTAGGATCAGCTTCCAGAATTATTGCTGTCAAAGAGTATTTCCAAAACCCGAATTTAATCACATTGTTTTCCATCTCATAACCTCTAAATGGCTCCCTGTTGCCACCAGGATCAAGGCCAAGCCCCTGAGAGGATCTACAGGGCTCCTGTGGCCTGGTCCATCATCTGTCCTAGCTTTCCTGGAACCCCCTGCTGGAGGCTCTGCTCTGGGGCTGATGAAGCCTTCTGTGCTGATCATCTCAGCCACCATGCAGCCTCTTGTGGACTGCAACTGCTCTCAAAGCATGCTGCTTGCTACGTACTACATCTTGATTAGAGGTATTTATGTGTTTATCAAACCCATATGTACACATGGTTTAAGAAATCAAGTTTTATCCAAAGTCTGAAAATGAATAAAACTCAACCCAGGCCCATCTCTCCCGTCCCTATTCCTACTTCCTGGAGTCAACCACTTTTAATTCTTTCAGCTGTTTCTTCTGATATTTACGTTTGTATCTCTGAATAATATATTTATATAGTTATTTCCTCATTTATCAAATTTATACATCATTCTCAGATGAGGGTTCAGTTCTATTATGCTCACCATATCTTGTCTCTCCCATTCTTTGGTTAAATAATGTTTACATTACTGTGACTATATAGGCATTGTCATATAGACTCACCTAAGGCACAAGGATTAAATTTAATTTGTGTGTGCAGATTTTTTGTTTTCCAGGGATTTCTGATTTCCTTTTTTTTTTTACTTTCCAACACTGCCATATGCTTTCTTCAAATGCTCTGTCATCTGGGTACTTGATCGAGTCTTCCTTTTTTCAGGACGCCCCCTGTCATGAACCTTCTATCCTCAGACTCCAGGCTGAAAGACAGCTTCCTGCACTCTTTCCAGCTGTAAGCCTGGGACTTCATCTAGCCACTATCCAAAATGGACCCATTGTTTTTGGAATTTTTTGTCCGCCTTTCTTGGCCTACTCCTTTATTTGGTGGAATACATTATGAATAACTGCCATAAACAGGGTACCGAGTCCTTACCTATCTGAAAAATATCTTTATTCTACCCTCATGCTTGATGATAATTTGTCTGGGTGCTGAATCCGGGTGGAAATTACTTTCTTTCTGAGTTTTGAAGGCCAAGTTGCTCTCTATTTCAGGGTCTGGTGCTGCCATTAAGAATTCTCACGATGCTGGGTGTTGTGGTGGGCGCCTGTAGTCCCAGCTACTTGGGAGGCTGAGGCAAGAGAATCGCTTAAGCCCAAGAGTTCGAGGTAAGAGTTTAAGGTTTCTGTGAGCTGTGACGCCATGGCACTCTACCTGGGTGACATAGTGAGAATCTGTCTCAAAAAATAAAAATAAAAAAAAGAATTCTTATGCCATTGTGAGATTCGTTGGGATTTTTCATTTTCTCCCTGGAAGTGTTTTGGTTATTCTCACTGTTCCTGGTGTACTGAGATTTTAGGTTGACCTACGTTGTTGTGGATCTGTGTTCATTCTTCGTGAAAGACAAAGGGGAGGCTCAGTGGACTCTTTAAAGACCTCTAAACTTCAGGATGAGAATTTTCCTGTGTTACTCATTTGATCATTTCTTCCCCTCAATTTTCTCTGTTCTCTCTTTCTGGAATTCCTATGAATCTAATATGAACCTATCAAATTGTTGTCTTTTTAGTTCTATTACCTTTTCCTTCCATCTTGTTACTCTGCGTTCTCGAAGATTTACTCAACTTCATCTTCCAAGTCTATTGAATTTCCATCTACTTTCTGGGAGGTTTCCTTAACTTTACCTTCAATTCTACTGAATGTTTTATTCTGGTAGACATTTTTAAAGTGTTTTCATTTCCAAGAGCACTTTCTTATTCTTTAAATTTTGTTCTTTTTTATTCCTTATGTTATTTCCATTTCCTCAGAGTCTTTTTCTCTCTTTCCCTCAATTTCAATCATATTGGACTTCTTTGGAGTGGATTAACTTTGGCTCTATCTACTTACGCATTTAGGAATAAAGCATGTTGGCTCACCCCTGTAATCCTAGCACTCTGAGAGACCAAGGTGGGTGGATTACTTGAGCTCAGAGGTTCAAGACCAGCCTGAGCAAGAGTGAGACACTCTGCTGGCCCCCCCTATCCCTGTCCCATGCTGGCCCTACTAAAAATAGAAAAAACCAGCTGGGCGTGGAGGCACATGCCTGTAATCCCAGCTTCTCAGGAGGCTGAGGTAAGAGGATAGCTTGAGTCCAGAAATTTGAGGTTGCTGTGAGCTATGACACCATGGCATGCTGCCCAGGGCAACAGAGGCTCTGTTTCAAAGAAAAAAGAAAGAATAAGCATTGATCATTTAGGATGTGGGTGAATGGGGTTTTCTTAGTAGCTGAGCTTGGTTTTTGGGTTCTCAGTGAGAGCCTGGTCACTGGGATCCTCACGCGCCTGTTCTCTGGGACCACTCAACATTCCTGAGAAGGAACTTCCAATCTACTGATCGCAGAGTGCAGGCCTCCCTAAAAATATTTTCTCTGGTGTAGGGGTTGACTGTTAAACAAGTGGGCTTTCTAGTACCAGATCTCATTTCTTCCTTCTGCCATACCTAGCTCCTCGTGGCCTCCTTCTCAGGGGCTCTCTAGGGGCAAACAAGCTTCTCTTTCCCATGCCTGCTTCTTTGACCACTCTAAGCTAATGCTTCTTCCTCTGTCTTTTTTTTTTTTTTTGAGACAAAATCTCACTCTGTGGCCCTGGGTCGAGTGGCATGGTGTTATAGTTCAAGCAATCCTCTTGCCTTGGCCTCCCAAGTAGCTGGGATTACAGGTGCCTGCCACACTTGGATAGTTTTTTCTATCTTTAGTAGAGCCAGGGTCAAGCTCTTGCTCAGACTGGTCTCAAACTCCTGAGCTCAAGGGATCCACCTGCCTAAGCCTCCCAGAGTGCTGGGATTACAGGCGTGAGCCACTGTGCCCAGCCACTTCCTCCTCTCTTGTACATGGCCATGGTCATCCCCTACCTCTGCCGCCCCCTGCTCTTCTAAATTTTGGTGGAAGCTTCTCATCTGCTGATGGCCTCTCTTCCTCATTGCTTGCTTTTTCTCTTTCTTGCTTTAAGTTTAGAGGGGTTTTGGGAGGGAAGCAAGATGAATACGTGTTTAATCCTCTGTTTTATGGAACTATTTCACTGCTGGCTGAGCTCCCAGGGACAATGGCTGCTTCTAAATCATCTGCGTCTCCAGAGCTGAGCACAGCTGAATGAGCTGAATGGTATAGGTCAGTCAACAGTCTGTAAAACATCCACTAAGTGCAACTGAGCCTACTGGTCTGTCTGAAGTCCTCATGCTTTGTACAAACGCCTGGGTTGGCCTGGATAACAAGGGGCACACAAGTCATGTCACAAACAGAATGGAGAAGAGCTTATATCTGTCTAGAGAAGAGAAGGCAGTGGTGGTGGGTGAGGGGAGTGCACAGGGTTTATGGTCATCCACAAATATCGGGGAGCCCTCCCATAGAAGAATCTATACTTTCTATGTAGCCTCAGAGGACACAACCAGGACGTCTGAGGTGGGAGGTACTCTGTGACAGGACAGCTCCTTATATGCAATCTCTTTTGAACAGCCAGACTCCTGATGACAGAACAGATGACCTGGAGGGACAGTGCCCTGCCCTGGAGATATTCATGCAGAGCTGGACAACTGGTTACTAGAATTGCTGTAGAGAGGATTCAACTTACTGGTTGAGAGATTAGCACGAGATACTTTTCTTTAACTCTACCAGAAATAAAATACCCACTTTTTATAGCAAATATTTGGTAACAGCCCCTTTATTATCCTGAAATAAAACAGAGTAAAACCTGCTTTTAAAAAAATAACATTTTTGTAAAAAATCAATACAATTCTCTAATGGATATATAAAATAAAAATGACCTCATTTGTAAGAATATGTGTTCCCACACGTAAATGTCTGGGCATGATTACACATAATAGAAGGAGCTGAGATACTTGCACTGATACTGTGGAATCATCATGAATGCAACTGGTGCAGTGGGGACGGGTTACAGGTGTAGGTGAGGTGGAAACCGGTTACAGGTGTAGGTGCAGTGTGGACCGATTACAGGTATAGGTGCTGTGGGGACTGGTTACAGGTGTAGGTGCAGTGTGGACGGGTTACAGGTGTAGCTGCAGTATGGACCAGTTACAGGTGTAGGTGCAGTGGGGATCGATTACAAGTGTAGGTGCGGTGGGGACTGGTTACAGGTGTAGGTGCAGTCTGGATGGGTTACAGGTGTAGGTGCAGTGGGGACCGGTTACAGGTGTAGGTGAGGTGGAAACCGGTTACAGGTGTAGGTGCAGTGGGGACTGGTTACAGGTGTAGGTGCAGTGGGGACCGGTTACAGGTGTAGGTGCAGTATGGACGGGTTACAGGTGTAGGTGCAGGGTGGACCAGTTATAGGTGTAGGTACAGTGGGGACCGGTTACAGGTGTAGGTGCAGTGGGGACCGGTTACAGGTGTACAGGTGTTTTGTTTCAGCTATTCCATTACTGTGGGGAGCTCTGCCTTCATAGATGTGATTTTCCAAAATGACACAGAAGTTTTAGTAAAGTTCTGAAATACAATCCCCTCCATTTATATACAGAAACATTCCTAGACAATTGAACCGTGTTTTTCTGTTAACCATGGTTTACACATAATGTGCATAGCTTTCTACTGCTTGGCAAGGCATTTGAAAGCCGTGAAAGATGTGGGACACGTGCCCGGCACAGTGGATCCCGCCTATCATCCTAGCATTCTGGGAGGCCAAGGCGGGTGGATTGTCTGAGCTCAGGAGTTTGAGACCAGCCTGAGCAAGAGTAGACTCCATCTCTAAAAATAAGCCAGGCATCGTGGTGGGTGCCTATAGTCCCAGCTACTTGGGAAGCTGAGGCAAGAGAATTGCTTGAGCTCAAGAATTTGAGGTTGCTCTGAGTTGTGATGCCAGGGCACTCTACCAACGGCAACAAAGTAAGACTCTGTCTCAAAAAAAAGAGAAAAAGATATGGGACACGTCTTTGCCATGCAGGACTGAATAGTACCGTGCATGAGGCCAGGGAGATGTAGTAGCTTTCCTCTAATCATTGTTTTTGTCCCACATATATCCAAAATGTCCTCAAAGGTCACAATTGCCTGAGAACCACTGGACTAGCTAATCATCAAGGTTCCTTCCAACCCTAGGGTCCTGATTCTTTCAGGGGCTGGGGAGTCAGGGGGAGGCGGGTGAGTCTGCATTCTATCTCTAGAGCCACCGAGGCTGGTGGACACAGCAGCACTGCTGGAGGCACCTGTGGGTCTTCCTCTTTCCAGAGAGATCTGGCACAGCCAGGGAGCCAACAGCGCATCCCCATGAAAGAGGTGCATTGAGCGGGTGTGATCAACCCTGCATCTGATCACGCAGATCAGATGTGAGACAGGGTCAGGAACACTTGACTCCAAAGGTGACAGCACCAACAGCGTTCTCATAGCACCTGGATAGTCTTCCTTTTGTGCCCTTCAGCTTGGCTAATCCCCAAACTGGAAGGAAACCGGCCACCTTCCCTCTCTTCACCTCCTGAGCCTCTGCTGGGACTGCTGCTGGTGGGGGCAGGTGGAGGTCACAGCTGCCCACCTCTTTCCACCCCCGGGCACCTCAGCCCCCGGCACACATCCTCCTGGCTGCCAGCAGATGTCTGCGAGCTTCAGCAGGACGGCTTTCACACCCCTCTCCTCTCGGGGATGAACCCCTCTCTTAGTGCTCTGAATGCATCTCCTCCCAGCACCTCTGAGACACAGACTCCGTGGTTATCTTCTGTCTGTGTCTTTAGCCACTTTTAACTTTTGCCTCTCAGCTCAGAAACTGAATGGCCTAATGACCAAACCCTGTTTCCCATTACCGTCTCCTACCTCAACTCGGCAGCACTTCCTTCCCTGAGTCTTGTTCTTTCCCCTGAATGTCTGTTTTCATTTTCAGGTGCGGTTTCCTCTTCTGACCCACTCTTTTGAGTTTGTCTTTGCTGGATTCTTCCCACTTCCCCAGCCTGCTTCTCCCCTTCTCATTTTCCTCTTCCCTCAGTCTCCCATCTAAACAATGAGACCCCTGTGTACTGTCTCTCCTCTCCCGTCCCCGAGTCATTCCGTTCACCCCCGCGACTTCAGCAAACCCTTGGGAACTGCTGACTCCCAGATCTACATCCAGCCTCAATTTCCTCAGCTCCCGTCCCGAATACACAACTGCCCGTTCCACCTGGCCAAGCCTGCCCTGCCGCAGAGATCTCATTTTGCTGACCTGGGCCACTCCACCACCTCAACTCCCTCCGCTTAGATACCTGAACTGCACGCCTCGGGGCCTGTTCACCTTCTCTCCTTCTAACCCCGTGTGCAATCTGCCCCAAACCCAAACCCTGCGGATCCTGGTCCTCCCACAACTGTCTCCTGGACCTGGCCCTCCCCTCCACCCATCTGCCACCCCCTCCACCATTAGGCCTCTGGATTCTAAGATTCCACCAGGTCATCTCTATCCCATTCTTCTACCTGCTCTTTTAGATTCTCCACCACCAAGCCTAAGCTGACTCACAACATTCTTCTCCTCCTTACCTAAAGCCTCCAGAGGCTTCTCATTGTCCACAGCTAAAGCCGGGCTCCCCTGAAGGCACAGACGTCTTCCCCTTCCTGCGTTGCCCACCTCTACTGCAGCCATCCTGAGTCTCTGTAAGCCCTGAACATCCCAAGCCCCACAGGACAGTTCCTCTGCTCTGCAGGACAGAAGGGCACTTCCCTGTACCTTCTTAAACAATGCACCCATCAAGACCCCAGAGGCCTGGTATTGCCTTTATGTCATAACAGACAGCCATGCACTTGCCCGGCCCCTCACCTGGCCTGGTGCAAGCACTTAGCAAGGATGTACTTAGTTATTATCAGCGAGATGACTGAATAAGCGAATGAACAGGGGGATTGACTCAAAAATTAAGCCTTATCTGCTCCTTTATCATATCATTCCCTAGGCCACAATTTTTTTATACGTACACAAATTAGCTGGAAATCCTATTATAATGCAGATTCTGATTCTGATGGGTCCAGGGTGGGTCCTGAGCGTCTGCATTTTGACAAGCTCCCAGGAGACCCTGATGCTGCCAGTCAGCTGCCCACACTCAGGGAGCAAGGCTCTTTCCTGTGCCAACAGTTTCTCAAACTTTGCTGCATATTGGAATCACCTGGAGAGCTTTTACAACTCCTGATTTTATGCTAATTGAATCGGGATGTCTGGGGAGGGAACCAGGTGTATTTTCACAGATCCCTGATGATCCCTGATGATTCTGATGTGCAGTAAAGTCTGGGAAGCTGATGCCATCACTTCCTTCCTCAGTGGTGCTCCCGGGAGCTCTCACTAACCACTGAGGCCCGGGAGGCACCGAGAGCAATTACATCAGTCTCTGGAGGCTGTACCTGAGCAGCGCTAAGGCTCCCCAGGTGATTCTAATATACAGCCAGGGCGAGACTTTGCTTTCAAACCTCGCTTCTAAGGAAGAGCTGCAGATAAAAGGGATGGTAGGTCCAGAATGATGAGTGGGTTTGAAGTCAGACTTGAGTTCCTGCCCTCCAGCAATGCACTGTATAATCTCAGAGAAATTAATTTAGCCCCATCTCCAAAGTAAGATTAAAATTACGTCCCCCACTCCAATTTTAGTGGAGATTTCTGGAAGTCATCAAGCTTCAAATGGAATTTGGAAAAGTGCCCACCTAGGAGCCTGTCTTCACCTCCTTAATATTTGGTCCCCACCCTTCGAGTTGGCTTCAAAGGCCCAATGCCAGCAGGAAACATCTCTATCATGTATCTGCAAGCCCAGCTAGGGAGCAGATGGTTCAGGAGCAACCAGGGCCACCAAAGGGGAAGTCACGAGGATGTGCAGACTGTAAGGTGGAATCAAACACACCCCCTGCAAAGCCATCTGGCCTGCAGCCTAGATGCTGCTTGGGGGGCTGGTTGGCCCAGTACAGGAACAGGCACACCCGCTGTTCCCAGCACACCCTGCAACTCTGCCACCTGACCCACAGTAGCAAGCCTGTGAATTGCACCAGACTCCTCTTATGAGCTCCGTAAGTCTAGCCTGGTGCTGAGGCTTCCCTCACACACGAATGCACAAAATAAACACAAAAAACTTCGGTTCAAATCCAGCCTGCCCCAGCTGTATGAGTTTGGATTTCAATTTATTTGGCTGCTGTCATTATTATTTTCTATTTTATCAGCAGCAAGATGGGCTGTTAGGGTCTCAACCCTCCCTGTGAATGGAAGCCCAGGCACCACAATTCAGGAATATAAGCTGGCACACTCCTATCCCTAGGCAAGGGGCTGGAGACGGAGGAGATAGATTGCAGCGTGGATGGGTTCTGGGTCCTAGGTACAGAGAGTTTTGAGATATATTTACTTCAAAAATTATTTGTATTTATCTAAATTTAAAATTTAACTGGGCATTTATATTTACAAAGTCCACCGACCCTACAGGAGGGGAAGGAAAGAATTAAAAGGCATAGCAAATGCCCAAGGCCCAAGAGACAGGCCTGTAAGGGGAGGGCCTGCCTGGTGAGCTGGGTTTGGGCTGAGAGCTTCAGGGCTCCAAAACCCAGATGGCAAAATTACATAAACTTCTCTGTCCCCTGAGCATCTTCTGGTAATAGGCCTTGGCAGGTGGGGCTGGGCTGAGGACAGAGGAAGGGTCTTAACTTACACTCATCATCCCACCTTCTATTCATCCCAAAAGACTAAGTCAACACGACTCTACAGGAACAAAAATGCTCTCCTACCACCTGTCTTCAAACCCCCAGCCTGCATGGCTGGGGCCTTTTTGTTCCAGAGGCAGAGCCTTTAAGATTCATGGCAGGAGGGAACTGAAAGAACCTCTGAGTTTATCCAGTGCCCTTTGGTTACTGCTGAGAAGTCTGAGCCCATAGAAGGATGAGTCTGCCCACAGCAAGGGAGAGGCTGGAACCCAGGTTTCCCCACCAATCTGATCAGCTCAACTCCATCCACACCCTTGAATGTACCCTGACCTTTAGGACTTAAAGCACAGATCCATTCACCAGCTCCACCCTCTGGAATAAATAGGTAACAAAGAAGGCCTTAGGTTCTCCCCAGTTACATCCCAACTAGAGGCAAAACTGCAGAGAATTCTGTCCCAAAAAGGGCAAAGGCCTTCCATAGGCATCTGGAGACAGACCCATTCAGTATACTGGCTCTGAGAAGCAGCTGCTATCTGCCATGTTCTCACTCATGGGCAGCGTGTACACAGCACGTGATGTGGAGTCAGGATGCCTGAGTGCAGAGCCTGAGCCAGATGGTCTGGGCTCACACCCAGCCTCAGTCTGCTCATCTATGAAATGGAACTATCTCACAGGGGTGTCATGAAGATTAATGATACTGGGGACAGGGTCTGAGCATTGTATCACAAGACCTACAAATTCAAGATATAC
Source organism: Perodicticus potto (assembly GCA_963574655.1). NCBI lineage: Eukaryota > Metazoa > Chordata > Mammalia > Primates > Lorisidae > Perodicticus > Perodicticus potto. The sequence continues at coordinate 26,924 of CAUYRH010051153.1, read as the reverse complement.
CTTGACATCTTTGCTTTCTGTAGGCCTGTTAGTTCCCTTGGTCTCTCCAGGTGGGCCCCTTACCACCCAGTGAGAAAGGCTCCCCACCTGGCTAGGTCCCCATCAGTCAGGCCCACTCCACTCCACGTGGTTTTCAGCCTAATGGCCTTCACCTCCCCACTAGCCCAGGAGATTATTCAAACAAGCTGATTACAACCTTCTGTAGGAGCTAGGGGACACCTGACACCTAGGTCACCCTCAAGCTGCCTCCCACAGCCCTGGTGGTTCACTCAGCTCCTGGTGCAGCCCCAAAGTCAGCCCTTGTGTGGCCCTGCATGGTGTTCTATGTCCCCCTCCCCCATGCTGTGATTGCATGTGACAGATGTACTGCCCCCAGTCGCAACTGTCATTGTCAAGTGTTGTAGGTACTGCCAGCTCATACTATAGAGTGAGGGATCCTTCCTTTTCCAAGACAGTGAATAGGAGGTGGTCCCAATAGGTGACTTAACAAGGTTATGGACTCTGATGATACAAACATATTCAATCATTGTTCTTCTGGGCAAAGGATCCTCCTTGTATTCCTGAATTGTGGTGCCTGGGCTTCCATTCACAGGGGGAGGCTGAGATCCTGACAGCAAAAGAACTTGCCAGGAGGAGAGAGCCTCTGGGGTCTTCTTGATGTCCCAGGGTCAACAGTTCCTACCCTCTCCCACGACACATTCATCTTCACTGTATCTGATTATACTCCAACTACTGCCCCATGAAGGGCTGTGGCAGGTGTTTTCATGTTGTGAGAAGAAATGACTAGTCCCAGGTCATACAAATAGGAGTGACAGACCCCCTCTCTGTCAGCATCAACTCTGCACACCACAGAGGTGTCACTGCATCCCTTATGCTGAAGTGACATCCTCCCCCAGGCTCACCAACTTCACCCTCAGTAAAATGGAATTAAAAAACCTCCACTCTCGGCTCGGCGCCTGTGGCGCAATGGGCTAAGGTGCCAGCCACATACACCTGAGCTGGCAGGTTCGAATCCAGCCCGGGCCCGCCAAACAACAATGACGGCTGCAACCAAAAAATGGCCAGGCATTGTGGCAGGCGCCTGTAGTCCCAGCTACTTGGGAGGCAGAAGCAGGAGACTCACTTGAGCCCAGGAGTAGGAGGTTGCTGTGAGCTGTGAAGCTATAGCACTCTGTCTCAAAAAAAAAAAAAAAAGATACCTCCACTCTGTGAGCTCCCTTCATGAGGTCTGCACAATCCAAAGGATGGCCTCTGTCATGAGATCCAGGAATCCTGGGAAGCTCCACAGGGGGAAGGGAACACAGTCACCTGTCCCAGCTCACCTGGACCTTGGTTCAGTCCTGACTGGACCCAGAGGTCCAGCTGACAGGCAGCAAGGTGACTAGGAGGTCTCTACATGATTCCTTGCAGGTGGGAAGACCCTGAACTTCTTGGCCCCAAGAGTAAACATTAGGACTATTTCTATTTTTGCTGTAGACCTTCTGTCCTTTGTGGGGTTGAGGGCTGCTAGCTAGAATCCTCAGCAAGGGGCCAGAGCTAGGTGGTTTTGGCTGGCCTGGAACTTTTCCTCACATATGCTTCCTGTGGGTATGAGTCTCTGATTTCTGCTCAGTGGGATCTAGGCTTCTAAGTACATGGAAAGGCTGAACACTGGCAGGAAGTGAGCTTGGCCAGGAGGCAGTGAAGTTACCACTTAACCTGGACCTGCCTTTCCTTTACTCCGGGCATGCTGAGCCTCTCAGGAACCCAGGCATTTTAGTGAACAAAGGAGCCAGCTCTCCTGGCAAGCTCTGACTTCAGATGCTAATAAAGTATTCAGACACACTCGGAACAAGCTGACTCTCAAGATGCAGATGCCATCTCTCCTCAGCTAATCCCCATTATGCAGATGGAGAAATTGAGGCTTGTTATAAGGACTTACTTAAGGAAGGGGCTGAAGGAGAATTTGGCCCCCTGTGCTGGGAAGCAAGCTGCGTCAGTCCAGCTCCTTGCTGAGTACCTAACAAGGTGAGCTGAAGCTTTCTGGCCTGTGATGTCTGCAGTCAGGCAAGGATAACTGCAGAGGTAGGCCTGGGCTCTCTCTGACACTCACACAATGTCAAGTGCTAGCTTCCTACAGGGTGGGAGCCATTTCTCTGGCTTCCCTCTCCGAGGTCCCTATTGTGCACAACCAAAGGAGAAGCCACGCTTATACTACATATCCATAAGGCAAACTTCCTTGTATCTGCCTGACCATGGCAGGCTGTCTCCTGAGGCCATGGCCAGATGTTACCCAGATGAGCACAGGGGAAGCTGAGGAAGTCAGGGAAGCTTGGAAGTGGCCAGGACTTGGGCTAGACAGATCATGACATCTTTGCACTCTCAGAGGACCAAATTTTCACTGAAAGACCCTGGGGAGGCACTGTCCTTTAGTAGAAGGTGCAACCCTTTGTCTTTGCATGTTTTGCCCACACCGTCACCTCCTTAAGCAGATCACGCACAGCTTTTTTGGTTATAAAAATGAATTCATTTAGGAGAGCAGCCATTTCCAGGTTCCCTTGAGACCTCTGGAAACTCTTTGGATGTCAGAGGAGGTGGCCCAGGCTTTTACCCTGTCAGAAGAAAGTGCCACTAGCCTGGGGTGGCTGGCCTCCTCCCCTGTCCCCAGCACAGGGGCACTTTCTCTCCTTCCTCTGGTAGCTCAGCAGCAGACAGAACAATGGCTGTTTCAGAGAAAAGGACATTTCCTGCCGACAGTGTACATGCCTTGCCCCAGGTCACAGAGCTTCTGCAAAGAGGCATCATCCCCCCAAACCCAGACCTCCTCTAGCGCTCTGGCCTCAGTACACAAAGACAACATGTGGATCTGCCTTGGGGTCGGATCTGACAAGGGCAGCCTAATCTCTGCTGCCAGAGAGAGGAGAATAAAAGTATCTAGAGAAGAAGAATCATCTGACGCCCAGGTAGAGAAAGGGGCTCACCATCTCCAGCTTGCCAGGGTCCTCTGCAACAGGGTGGGGCAGAATATAGAAAGGTGGCTTCTCCTAGACTTCCTCCACCCACCCCTGAGCACTTAGACCCTTTTTGCTTTTCCTGGAGAACTGGAGATGACAGCAAGGAGACACATTTCCAAGGTGGAGGAGGTGCCTGGGACAATATTCCTGGAACACCTCTGGTGTTTTATCAGTAAAGGAACCCAGAAGCAGGGAGAGCCACAGGGAGAGTTGCTGTATCCTGGATTCCACCTGGGGTGGTGACGATCTCAGGTGTCTGGACAGACACAATCCAAGGAGTGAGGTCTGCATGGAGCTCTGTCACCACAAAAATCACTTTGGGGAGCCTCTTGAGCAGCCCAGAGCACATCTCTGGTGAGAATCTACACAGACATCATCCCATCCAGAGCTCCCAAGTCCATGACATCATCTAAACCCTCTCTGACTGAGGCCGCAGGTGGAGACATGGTCAGGATTCATCCCCACCCCTCTCCACCTGGTAAGGCCTGGATTTAGGAAAAGAGAGGAAGGAGGGGCTGCGGCGATAGCTACAAGGAAATCTCAGGGGCTACCACCTGCATTTCTAGAATCCAGAATATCCTGGCTTTCCCAGGGCCTTTGGAAGGCCAGCTTGCCTTTTGGGCAAAGAATCTGCCTTTATTCTCTTATTTTAGTGAACCGAGAGCCTGCGCCAGGGCCTTGGCAGTCCTCAGAGTCACTGCCCCTTGCAGGAAGCCAGGCTGCAGTGTGGTGATCCCTGCCAGTCAGCCTCAGAGATTTCCCAGGCCACCCAACAGAGGTCTGGGACCGGGAGGGGAGGCCCCAATTTGCATGCGTTGCAGGCAGAGAGGAAGGTCTAGGATGGGGCCTGAAACTAGTTAAAAGCTGTAAAAACAGGAGCTGGGCGTCCCAGGCCAGAGCTCCTGACTGGCAAGAAAGAGGCAGCCCGAGGCCAAATGTGGAGCTGTCCCGACGATGGTGCTGAAAACCGAGAGCGGCGGTCCAAGGGGCTGGGGAGCAGCCAGCCAAGCTTGTGCTTTCGCCCTAGGTGAGAGGAGGGTGGAAGGAAAGGGATTCCCCAGTCCCTTCTCCTACTCACTCTCCAAGGAGGTAAGGAAACAAGCGAGTTGCAGGAGGTAGGTTGAGCATTGAGATGTGTGCAGCTGCCAGAAGCTGCACCCACTGTGGGGAAAGTGGGCCACGACCCAGCAGTGAGTAGGATGCAATCTGGGCCAGCTGTAGGGTCTCAGCAGGAACGAAAGCCTGGACTTGGGCCGGTCCCTCACTGGCCTCCTACACCCCAAGCAAGTACCCTGGGTCCATGGCCAGGAGGGGTGCGCGAGGTGTCCCCACGCGCATGGCACAGACATGTGTGCACAGCAGACTTCCGTGGGTACATATACACCCCATGGACGCACGGGGTACACTCCCAGAACGGGCATGCACCAGTCACACACAGGCAGTCCCCTACACGCGCCCTACACATGAGCACCGGCTCCAACCAAGCGGCCCAGGCTCCCCCTCCAGCCTCACATGCCCTGACCCAGACGTCCCTTCCGCTTTGCTTCGGGCCCCGGATGGTGCCCCCAAGGGAGACACAGCCAGTGGGAAGCCCCCATTCTAACCTGAGACCAGGGTAGATGCTGGAGAGGAGCAGCCAGCCAGCTCCTATGCCCAAAAGCGGAGGGCGAGACATGTGGAGGAGATGGGTCTCAGACACCCTTTCTTCTTTCCCCAGCGTCCCAGTTATGGTGCCAGGACAGGAGAGGAGTGTGGACGGGAGTTGATGTGTGTCTCCCTCCCAAACTGGGGACACCCCGAGGACCAGCGCGTACCTGTGCGTGGGAGGCCCCGGGTGGAGCCCCCTCAGCGAGTCCGGACCTGCTGGCTCCTCTGGTTCCCCTGGATAAAAGTGGGGTGGGAGTGGGGGATACCCCACCTGCCCTCCACACGCCTCCCGGTTGTCAGTGGGCCAGGGAGAAACTCCGTCCAGGCGGCGGGAAGTTGCCCGTGCTCAGGCGCAGGGAGGGAGAGCCCTCCCGGCCCCCGGCTTGGCCGGGGCCTCCGTGCCCCCGCGCCCGCCGCCCTCGCCACCTCGCCGGCGCCCTCCCGCCCGCAGACTGCGCCGCGCCTGAGAGCCGGGAGCCCGCCCGCCCGCCCTCCGGGAGAGTCTGCTGCTGACCTGCATTGACGTCATTGCGTCATTAGGTTTCCCCTGGAAACACTGGCTCGCCCGAAATAGTAACACATTAATTCAGGCCGGGGGAGCAGGGAGAGACTGTTTGTAACCCTGTAGCTAACTCGGCTCGCGCGAGCGGGCGCGCGGCGGCCCCCACCCCTCGTTAGGGCAGCGCCGGCCGCGCTCGCCCACTATTTTGAGAACAAAGAAAGAGAAAATATAGAACTCCGGAGAGAGGGTGCGGGGGACGCCGAGACCCTCTCGCCTTGCCCGCGCGCACGGCTGCAGACACTCGCACCTATGCTCACGACACCTGGGGCTCCCTCTCCCGGAGCGGGCGCTCCCGAGTCCCGGCTCTTTCAGGGACCTGCTGAGGTGCGCGCCCAAGGACCGGCACCCTACCGCCCCCCCCACCCCGAGCCAGTACACCACCCCCCACTGGCTCATCTCCGCCCACTCCCGCGGGCTCACCCTGCCTTTCTCCCTCGGCCGCGCCCCCCGCGCGTGAATGGGTCCCTGTCGGGATCCAGCCGGCACTCTGCGGTCCCTACCAGCCCTCCTCGGGCCACCCTGCTTGCCCCTCGGAGGACTGACGTGGGACAGGAAGACTGGAGGACAGAGGTGCTGTCGCAGGCTTCGAAATTTGGACCAGGGAGCCACCGACATTTTTGAGCGTCTCCTCTGGCTCTCCGGGCTCACGCGAGCTTGGCCCGCAGGCCGGGGAGATGGGGCCCACGGAGCGGGCGGCCGAGGGCTGCCCTCGGCTTCAGAGGCTCCTTCCTAGCTGTGGATTCTCCCATGACTGCCCCCTCTACTCGGTCTCTCTGGGAGGGTGAGGAGAACCCTCTGGATCAAAATGGCAAGCGCTTGGCCTCGCGGTCAGCAGAGGCGAGACCCTGAGGGCGAAGGTGGGAGCCGGCGGGGAGAGCAGGCTAGACCGGCTCTCTCTAGCGCCCGAGTCGGTGCGGGGAGCAAGGAGGTGCGTTTGAGAGGGGGGTAGCCCTTTCCTGACCTCAAAGGCGCTCAGGAACCCTTCGAAAGACGTAGAGACGCCTGTACTGTTTCATTCCGTCTTGGGTTTGTCTCACCGCTGCTATCTCTGGCTAGGGGAGAAAGGTGTGCCTGGGATTTAGGGACACATCCCCCAAGGTCTGTGCACACGCAGAGCCCGCTGTGTGACTCGTCTCACACAGCTCTGGGGAGATGGCCCCGACTATGGCCTTTGTTCCTTGCTGACCACAGAGATGATAAACAAGGCAGCCACATGCCGACCTTCATGGACAGATAAACCTAGATGTCCCCACCAGGTAGGAGCCAGACCAAAGGACACTGTTTGGAGAGGACACACCTGGCCTTAACCCCCTTGGGGGCCGTGTGTGCCCCTCTCCTTGTATGTGCCTTTCTCTCCCGGAGCTGCAGTGGCCTCATCTGCAAAACTGGGCGTGAAGCTCACTCTATGGGCTGCTGCGAAGATGACAAGAGATGGTCCTTCAAATGTGCTGGAGAAATGATATGCCCTAACCCTGCCTCTGTCCCTGTGGGCGGTTCTCTCTGTAATGAGTGAACCCACACTCCTCACTATATACACACACTCCCCAGTGACTCCCCTTTGGGGGGAAAGCTGATCAAGGGATGCTCAGGGAATGGTGACATTGAGGGCCTGGCTCCCCAAGAGAATGGCATCTATGTTCCTTACCTACACATCATCAGCCTCTGACAAAGCCTCTCCCCCCAAAGCAACCCTCTACCGCCTTCAGATTCAAGGGCAATCAAGTGGGGCTGGGGGGGGGGAGGTCATGATATGTCTCTGCCTCGCTCTCTCTGGGCTTATTTCCCAGCAGGACACCCACTTGCTGCCCCTGCCCTCCCTCACCCTGGCTCTTATCTCTGAGCTGCAGCCATCCTCTGCCCGTGTGGCTTCCTCTCTGCACCATGGCAGGGACCACATGACACCTACTTCTGTCCTTCCCTCCTCCCCACTTTTCCTGGCACAGTGCCTGACACAACAAAGGTTGAGAGTACCTTTTTGCTGAGACTATGACCCTAGCGCCCTGCTCATATCTGCTTCTCTGTGTCAAAGTCCACATGCCCCCAAGGCGCAGGTCAAATACTGACCCCTCTGTGCAGGCTTCTCTGGTCCCCAGGGGTATGAGCTCACCTGCCATTGCTCCCTAGATTGCTGGTGAGGGCACTCAAGGCTTTGATTATGCCCTGTCCTGAATTGCCTTTCTCTGTGTAGCCTGTACATCGCCCTGCCGGGTTGTAATTTCTCAGAGCCAGAAGTGGGTCTCAACCCATCTCAACCCATGTGCACTCCATCTGTGTGACTCAGCTATGCCAGCTAGGCTGGAATGTTTGCCAGAATGAACTCTGCAGGTCCACTTGCTGTTTCTCAGCTGAAGGCTTGGCTGAAGATAGAGAATGATGCTGGTGGTGATACTGCTGCAGACCTGGGCTGAGAGGGACCTGGCCACATTGGCAGGAGATGCCCCAGTGTGCTCAGCCCAAGGAGAGAGGCCCAAGAACAGTGACCTTTCTGCTTTTATCCTGGTGGAAAGTGCAGTGTGTCTGGCTACTTGGGAAGATGAAGGAGAGTGGGGGAAAGGAAGAAACCCACCAAGGTGAAAGCCACAATCTGTCCAAAGAGCTGTTTGGCAGGAAAGCTAGTGTTTACAGTCACCAGACAGACCCCAGTGTCGTCTGGACTCATGGCAGCATCTGTTACTCAGTGAACAACAGGAACTAGAGACTCAGAGTGAGCAGGGCCCAGCCAGCCAGGGGAAATAGGGCCCCTGCTGGCCGCAGCCACACACATACTGGCCCAGGGCTAGTTCTCTATGTCCCAGTCCTATCCTGGCCATCCTGCTTCCACAGACTTTCGGCATGTCAATGTCAGCCTGAGTACCCAGGGGCCTGCTGGGTCCCCCCATGTAAAATTCTCTATCCTCCAAGGTGCAGAGTAGAAGGTTCTCTATTTGGGGAAGCACAACTACACCCCACTAATGTCTCTGCTGCCATCAAGGGGGCCTTTGGAAAGGGGTCTCACTCAGGCTGCCCCAAGTGACCAGGTCTACTGTGAGTAGAAACATGGGAATAAAGGATCTGGGAGTCTGGGTGTGTTCAGATATGGTCATTGGGGTGCAGAGGAGATTTCCAGAAGGCCACTTGGGAGCCAGGAAGCTCCACTGACTCTGGGCTGTCCTGTAGCTCTGACGCAGCTGGAGCTGCCAGATCCCAGGTTGGAGGGCTGGGATGAAGGTTGCTTGAGACTCATTTGTCCTTGTTTCCTTCTGGCTTTCTCCCCACATCTCCAGTTCAAATTACTAGGAAGAGGAGACTGAGAAAGACTCAGATTAAGTACCAGGGTCCCTAGTTAGCCAGAGCCTGAGACCCAAGCCACCTCTGGCCTCTTGGGATGTCCACAGATCACAGCCCTTGGGTCAGGCATCCCCCACTGGCCTAGATCACCTGGCTGGATTAGGACTGGGAGAAAGGAGAGGATTGCCATCTGAACTGATGTGGTCACAGCTCACCTTCAGAACTTTAGGAAGGGCCATTCCTTGGAAAGACTCTATTGCTGTTGAGCAATAGGAAAGACTCTATGGAGCACCTTGGCTGGCCTGTCCAATGCAATCATGCTCTGGAATCGACCTTAACCTCCCCCTCTACCTCCAGCCTGGTAAGATCAGGATGCTGTTGATCATGTGAGCAGCCAGTTTCACTGCTGAGCTGATCTTCACACCAGGCCTCCCATGGGGCCTGGAAGAGGTGGTTGACCTCACTGCAGAGTGTTGATGGCAATGGGACCAGAGGGGCCCTGATCTAGTGAAAAGCCTGCCAGAGGCTGCTCTGTGTCCCATATCACCCCCACATAGTGTGCAAGACCAGGCACAGCCAGAGAAGACTGGGGCATCTGCTAGATGCAGGGAGGCCAGAGGAAAGCCCCCCAGCACCCCACCAGAGGCCTTGTTCTGAGCTCCACAAAGGCAAAGTAATTAACTTAGGCCAGAGAGTCAAGAAGAAAGAGCCTGGCCTGGGAATTAGGAAAACTGGCTTCTATTCCTAGCACGGCGATTAAGTCAGAATATAACCCAAGATAAGTGACTCTTTCCACTGTCTGCTTCATACACTGGTGGAATGGGATGATCAAGTAGAGTATCGCCGAGCACTGGAGACTGGGCAACACTCTCAGCTTCAGCAAAATCGGCCTAGTCAACAGGAGCCCGTGCCCCTTGAGCCCAGTGACACAGGTGGGCAGGTAGTAAAGTGGACTGCTGTCATGAGATTGAGCCTCTGGTCGCCACAGACCCTCTCTTTCCCACCAGGCCCTCCATCTGACCCCTTCTTAGCCCCTCTTGCAGCAAGGGTACTGCAGCCCCTTAAGTTCTCCCCAATGATGTGATGAACAGCCATTCATACAGTTACTCCACAATCTCCATTGACCCAGTGCCACTTATGCCCAGGTTGTTCCCCTCTTGGTTCCTGTTCCTTGGTCACCGAACTCTATCCCAACCCCTGCCCAAGTTTTTCCTTCACCATTTTCCAGCCCATGGGGCCAACCTGTTCCTTAAGGTGCCATCACCACCATCATCATCTAGGTTTGTGTCTGAGAAGCCAGGAGGCCTTCTCCGCACTCTTCACCACCACCCTGGTACCTGTGTCTCTCAACCACAGGTGTGTTCCCAAATTCTCCCCATTTCCAATCCCCAGGAGGGGAACACTGAGTCTAGGATACCAGTTGGCAGGACCCTGAATTCAAGTCTTGCCCTCAGTAGAGGCACAATTGTGCTTGCTGCTCTTCGGGGATGGAGTGGAGACAGCTGAGTGGCAAATAACTCAATATGTAAAGTTTCCCCAGGATCCTGCTAAGGATTGAAGCCAAGAGTTACATTCAAACCAAGGGGTAGGAGCCGGACCAAACCACTTTGGGGGGACAAGTTTTGCATCCGGTATTCAGAAAAGGGAGGGCTCAAGCAGGCTGGTGAAAGCAGACAGGACCTCACAGGAAGATGACAGTTGGACTGAGCCCCAAAGACAAGTAGGACACGGGATGGGGAGAGGGGAGGTGAGAAGACAGACAGGTGGGAGCACCTTGGAGAAGCAGTGTTTTATTTTCTCTTCTTTTTTCTTCTCTTTTCTTTTCTTTGAGAGAATCTCGATTTGTCCCCCTCAGTAGAATACCATGGTGTCAGAGCTCACAGCAACCTCAAACTTGTGGGCTCAAGCAATCCTCTTGCCTCAGCCTCCCAAGTAGCTGGGATTACAGGTGCCCCCACAACATCAGGCTATTTTTAGAGATGGGGTCTCGCTTTGGCTCAGTCTGGTCTCTTAACTCCCAAGCTCAAGCAATCCACCTGCCTCCGCCTCCCAGAATGCTAGGATTACACATAGAGAGGTAGTGTTTTTATCCCCAGCTACACATTGGCATCACGGGGGGTAAACATGGGCTTCACCTATGGCTAATGGAAAGATTCTCAGCCCCTACTCCCAAGAAATTCAGACTTCATTGGTTTGGAGTACACTCCAATATATTTAAATTTTCTATTCGTGCTTGGTGATGTATTGGCAATTATATGGCATGCTATCAGAAATTATTTTTAATTTGTAGTATAATTTAAGAGACTACAGTGGTGGTTTACGGGGAAGTCCTGTCCTTGGGAATCCTGACTCCCCATTTGCTGGCCATGTGACCAAGAATGATGTCCTGAACTTGCTAAGTTCATACTTCCTCCTGTGGGACAGTAACAGTAATAGCCCCTACACCTCACTTGAGGTAATGCCTTCAAACATTGGACACTAACTCACTGGGCATGACCTTGAGCAGCTCCACTGTGGATTCCCGTGTTCAACTGGGGCAGGAAACCTCTAGTATGTGTGTAAAGCAAAGGCAAAGAAGTCAGGCCCAAACGGGCTTTGTTGGGGACTCTCTTGGGCGTATATCAGAGGAAGGAGAAACCAGAAAGTTGGGGCAGGACTATGTTATGAAAAGGTTTAATGCTACAGCGAGATGTTGGGACTCAATCCAATTAAACACAACAGAAGCCTAAATTTTCAAGGTTTGAGGACATGGAGTGACATGATGAACGTAATACCTCAGGAATCTGGGGGTTGTACAGCCTTGATTGGAGGGATAAAGATGGAGCCAAGAGAATATTCTGGGATCAGGAGGGCCGTGGAAATGGAAGCGCAGGGATGAGTGTGAGGTGAAGCGTGAAGGAAGAATCAGCAGGGCTTAGGACCCTGGTGGATACAGGAGCTTAAAGAGATTGAAGGAAGACAAATATATGCAAGTTTTCAAGTCTAGGAGGAACTAAGGAAACAACTCCTGTGTTGGTTAGGATTATATTTAACTGCAATTATTAGGTAATTCAAATCAATAGAGGCTCAAGTAAAATAGAAGTTTATTTCCCTATCAGTTAAAAGTCCAGAAGTATGCAGTCCAGTGCTGGTAGGGCAGTTCTGTCCCACAAAGTTCTTGGAGATGCAGGCTCCCACCAGCTCACTCACCTGCCATCCCTAGGGCCTGGGCTTTATTCTCATGGTACAAGATGGTGGTTGTTGGATTCCAGCATTCATAAGGAGAAAGGAGTAGAGAAGAACTGGCAAAAAGCATGAGCCAAGGTCTCTTGGGAGTGGGGGAGCGTTCCTTGTAGGCACTTATCACATCCACTTACATTCTATTGTATAGAAATTAGTCTCGTGGCTATGCTGAATTGCAGGGGAAGCTTAGAAGTACGGTGATTATTTCCCAAGTGTCCTTGCACCCAAGCAAAATCTCTATAGTACCTCCAGTGGGTAGAGGTAGATTCTGTTTCTACAAAGAAGAGGAGGAGAACTAACAGTCTTCGTCATTGCCTCATATCCTTAAATGGTGAACTTGAAACATGGAGTCATTTAGGAAAAGAGGGCAACAAGAGACAGACCTATGGGCTATGGTAGAGAGGGGGCTCCACGATTCCTGATGCCTGGTGTACACACTCACCCGTGGGTAGGACTTGGGAATATGATAGGAGCTTTCAAAGGAATTTTTTTTTTTTTGAGATAGAGTCTCACTATGTGAGTGCCACGGCATCACAGCTCACAGCAACCTTCAACTCTTGGGCTTAAGTGATTCTCTTCCCTCAGCCTCCCAAGTAGCTGGGACTATAGGCACCTGCCACAATGCCTGGCTATTTTTTTGTTGTAGTTGTCATTGTTGTTTAGCAGGCCTGGGCCGGGTTTGAACCCACCAGCCTCGGTGTATATGGTCAGCACCCTAACCACTGAACTACAGGCACTGAGCCAAGCCGTCAAGGGAGCATTGCAAGTGGCCTGGTAGGGATCCATGCCAAATGTAAGGAGTTGATGAGGAAAAAGTCTGGGCACAGTACACAGATAGTTAACTCTACCCAACTGCTCCACAGCTGCTGGGTCTCACCTCTGTGCCACCTGGAATGCCCTTCACCTGTCCCCTGTACTGTGATTAACTCCTATTCGACCTCCCAAACTCAGGTCAGACAATGCCTCGCCAGGAAAGTGTCGTCTGCCATTCCCAGGCTGCCCTGACCCTCTCTCCATCCCTGAATTTATCACGTTGTTAGAACATTACAGTTGATCATGAGTTTGTCTCCCCTGTCAGCTCCTGGAAGGCAAGCACAGAGCAGATTGCCTTTGTAGCCACAGATTGTGCCCAACTCTTGGTGTGGTCAACTCTCAAATATGTGGGCAGCAGATAAACAGAACTGTCTCCAGACTGGGATCAGGGGAACATAAGACAAGGCACATTTATTCTGAGACTGACAAACAGAAGGAGAGGACAAATGTGGAGTGAGATGCTTTAAATGAGGAATCATTGTAATCAGTTTCCATTATTACAACCAAGAAAGGATGTTTCTTGGCATTTTTATTAATTAAGCTCAAGTGAGGGTAGGTTGAGGGAGTTAGAAATGTGATCTCAGTAACAAGATAGAATGGGAGGGTGTCCATGAGGCACGCAAGTCTATTTTCAAAGCAAAAAGAAAATCTAAACTGACAAGAAACAAACAAACCACAACAAAGAGGCAACAATAAGGCAAGGATTCAATCCGTAAATTAACCACAAATCTCAGCTGGAATAGAGGGCTGTCAAATTCGGAGTAGAACCTTGAGGCTCTTCCTTTCTTGGGCACCCCTCTCCCGACCCCAGTTCAATTCAATTCAATTCAGTTCACTTCAGCAAATATTAATTGTTCACCTCTGTGTGCTCAAGGGTTCTCTGCTGCAGTAGGCCAGGCACCAAGGAGGTGGCTGTGAGAAGATACCGCGGGGACTCTGCTCATGGAGGAAGGAAGACACACTGAGCAGGTGCCCCAGCTGCAAGCGTGAGAGGGCGGCTGTAGGAGGCCATCTGGTTCCTTGGGTCAGGTTCCCTGGACCCTCCTCTGATTTCGGCGCCAGCGGAGGTGGGCAGTTCCACGTGAGCCCAGACTCCTCCTTCCTGAAGCTCGTGAGCTGCCAGGCTTTTGCTGGCTGCCTCAGTCAGGGTCTTCTCCAACTCTCGGAGGTCCCGCTTGGCAATGTGTGGGGAGGGAGTCCCAGAGCAGCCCTCCTCCTTGTATACCCAGCAACCTCAGTGATGCCCCTTTCCCCCAGCTGTTCCTCCTTCCCTGTCTCTTCCCGTGCCCGCAGTCCTGACCTCTACACCCAATCTGTGGCTCACACCCTGTTTTAATGAATCTAACTTGACACAATGGATCACAGGGCTAAGACAGCCTATGACAAGGGGATGTAGCCTGGTTGGACTTTCTAAGGTCCTCTGAGGAAGGGCTTCTTAGGATGTGACGTGTAAGCTGAGACCTAAAGAATGGGCAGGGGTTCTCCCAGAGGAGAGGGGGAGGTGAGATGTCACAGAGCCTGAATGTGCAGAGGTCCAGAGCCCACACTGGGTGGTGTGTCTTTGAAGAGACACCACGGGGCTGTAGCAAAACTGCAGGAGAAGGAGTGAAATGGGGCAACGCTTGGGTGCGGAGCGGCCCTGTCTCAGAGAAACTTGTACTGTAAACACGGTAAGAACTTCTCATTTCAAACTAAGACATTGGGTAGCAACTGAAGGGTTTTAAGTAGGAGTAAAACAGATTTTTTTTAATAGTCTTGTGCTGTTACCCTTGGTAGAGTGCAGTGGCATCATCACAGCCTACTGCAACTTCAAAGTCCTGGGCTCAAGGGGTCTTCCTACCTCAGCCTCCCAAGTAGCTGGAACTACAGGCGCCACCACCATGTTTGGCTAATTTTCTATCTTTTCTCACTTTACTATGGCTAGTCTTAAACTCCTGAGCTCAAATGATCCTCCCACATCAGACTCCCAGAATGCTAGGATTATAGCCATGAGCCACTGCACCCAGCCAGATCATGTATTTTTCAATACATGGATGGGAGCAACGGCGATATGGAGACAGTTTGGATCGTTCAGAGGCTGACAAAATAATCCAAGGATGTGTGGGTAAGGATCATGGCTGAGGGCACAGACTCAAGGAGGCAGAAATGGAGCACTGGGGGGTCTGATTAGATGGGGGAGAGGGGTGCGTCAAGGACTTTCAGGCTTCTGATTTGAGAAACTAGGTGGACATATTGGAAAATACGGGCAAAAGTATGCATGTGGGGAAGAAGACAAGGAGTTCTGTTTTTATTGAGTTTGAGGTGTCCCTGAGAATACCAAATGGAGAGAGCCCAGAAACAGTTGGAAGGAGCTCAGAGGGATGGCCTCAAATGGTCGCTTCCCCCACAACCCCCATTTGTCAATTACCAGCCTGCTAGCTCAGCCCACAGATCAGCTCGGGGCAGAAGGGACAGCTCCTCCCGGTGCTGATCATGGAGCTGATCCTTCCCAGCAGGGCCATGGCCTTGGCCAAGGAGCTTCCACCATTGCAGGGTGGCACAGATGTTTCTGCCCACCCCACCCCCGTCTCTATAAATAGGTAAGTAAGGGAACAGAGTCCCTCCTGACCAAATGGCTCCAGTCTCATCTTTAGATGTCTCCATCAATATCTGTGAAACGGAGTCTAGGAAAAAGACTAAAAAAGCTATCTTTATTTAGCCCGAAGAAGAGAAGGAGGGAGAGCTGTGATGTTGCTAGGAATAAACTGCTGCTCTTATCTTTTCCTCCTAAGGAGGCCAGAGGAGGTGGACTTGGGATCCAGTCAGAGAACTGACTCTTGAGGCTGGGAGGCGGGAGGTAGGGAGTTTTGCTTCCAACCCCTCCCACTCAAGGGACATTCGGCAAAGTCTGGAGGCATTTTGGGTCACCATGACTGGTGGTGGGTGGGTGTGGTTTGCTACAGGCACTTGTGAGTAGAGGCAGGGATATTGCATGAACAGGACCGCATCCATCACAAAAAATGATACACCCCCAAATGTCAGTAGTGTGAAGGCCGAGATACCCTGAGTTGAAGGAATTTTAGTTGCTTAATTTTAGTTGCTTAATTTTCCAAAACAAAGAATAAATAGCCACTCAGTCCACTTTAAAGGAAAGGGCATTTATGTGTGTGTTTGTTTAAGGATGTATAGGGATGGGAGCTGGGATTAGGGTAGGACAGCTGTCAGGCTCCCGCACCATAATGTCAGCGTTTCTAGTTGCTGCCTCCTGCCCCTCTCTCTGCTGACTGGCCAGCCAAACCTTTTAAGATTCTAAAGAAAGCAGCCTTCTGAGCTTAGTAGTCACCATCACTGCGGAGACTGCATCCGAGGCCACCTTCCTGGGCTCTGGCTTGCCCGTGGATGGAAGAATAGCCTTTGGCCAGTGGTCCGCAAACCCCCATCCAATTAGAGGCCACTCTTGTACATGGAACAGTCTAGACATCATCCCTGGATGGGAGACTGAGCAGGGCAGTATGAGTCACAGGAGATTTCAGAATCAAACACACCAGAGCCGGCATTTATTTTGGTCTTCCTGGCACACAGCTGTCTTTTTCCTGGCAAAGCAAAGACAGGGGCTGAATACGAAGCTGTGGTTTTCCTTCACGCTCCCATGCTGCACTGTCCAAGGTAGCCACCAGCTACATGTGGCTAATTAAATTTAAATTATTTAAAATTAAATAAAATGAAAACCTCCTTGCCTCAGTATTAAGCACATTTCAAGTGCTCGATTGCCAGATGTGACCAGTGGCTAGCACAGCAGATAGAGAACATTTTCATCACTGCAGAAACTCCTGTTGGACAGCGCTTCTCCAAAGGAAGACAAGACCAAACTGGAAGGTTGGATGTGACTGGAAAAGACATTTGAGGGTTAGCCCTAAAGAAAAATCCGAGTCTGCTTTGATTCATTCATAGCCCTTACTGCTAGGTACGTGTGAAATACTGTGAGCAACTGTGTTCGCTACAGAGGTCATGCCTTGGCTTGGCATATCCCCGGTGATGACAGGTCTCTGCTCACTGAAGCAAGAGCTTGGGGAATGATTTTTACCTGGGGAAGACTGCTGTAACTTGCCCACTCGGAAGGGTTCTATCTGTGTTTAAGAGCAAAGAGTAGTTAAAGAGCTATGGATGGTGCATAATCAGATTTTCAAATACCAGGACAGTAGATAGCACACAGAAATCTACAGCTCCGGTGAATAAGAGCGTGTGACCAGAGTGTTAGCCCCACTGATAGGCCTTAGAGAGCCTACAAGGCCTTTCTTTGTCAGCTCCCATCTCTTCTCCTACCCTGGTCTTATTTTGCCTCTAAATAGAACACAGTTTCTTCCTCCCATGTGGTTGCCGTTACTGCTATTTATCAAATACTCTGGGCCCCTCTGCCTCCCAGGCACAGAACAGGATAGCACGTCAGTCCCTTGTGGTGGGAGACGGAGCCCATGAGACTCATCTGGGTCTCTGCACTCCTCTGTCAGAGCATCTGATTGCTGATATGAGACCATTCAGGGTCCCTTCTTGGCACAGCCAGCAACATTCAAGATGGAGCAACCCCCTATCCTGACTCTCTGAGTGACCACCGTTTTGATGGCCCAGTCAACCCGTAACGGTGATATAATGTGAGTATGAAACAAATCTGTGTTGTTTTCAGACACATCAATTTGGGGATTGTTTTTTTAACTGCAGCGTAATGAGGCCAATCCAGCCTGGTCACTGAGTCTTTCACATATTCATACCCCAGCCATACTATTTATGACGTTGCAATTGGTTGTGTTTATTAGCTGATGTTGTTTCCTGTTACTTAGTGGGAACTTTTTATATTTGTACCAATCACTAAATTCAGATGGTGACATGACTAATCTTTTTTTAGAGATTGGGTCTCTTGATACTAGAAAAAGGAGCCTCTTTAGCTGCTGAGAAGTGGGGACATTTCTTCCTTAACTGGTTAAATACCAGCTGTCTCCTTGGTTCCTTGCAGAATGACCTTAAGGCTGACAACATCTTTGGAAAAGAAACTCATAGTGGTTAATAACAGCGATGAGTCTAAAAGGAGAATAAAACACCAAGGAGGAATTAATTGATGGGAATGATCTTAATCCAAGAGACAGAAGTCACCCTGCTAGGGAAATGTACACACAGCTGCTAGGCCAAGAAAGGCCTCATTCATTCATTAGCAGAGATTCATTGAGTATTTAATATGTGCTGTGCCCAGATGGAGCTGATGTCCGTTCAGGGAAGGAAGGCCTCTCTGTCCACTCCAGGTTTTAGCTGAAGGAGAAAAAGGAATCAATCAGTCATGCAAAGAGCAGAAGAGCGTCGCAGACCGAGAGACATCAGCTCAGAGGCCTAAGGAGAAAAGGGCTTAGCAGAGACGATGAGTGGGAGGAGAGTTGGACCAGGGCCAACAGATTAAAGGGTGGTGATGAAAAGAACAGGGGGGAGATGAGCCAGCGAGGCAGCAGGGCCCATAGGCCAGAGTAAGGACTGGGAGGAACGGGGACGGAGATGATAGGGCGTGATGTCAGCAAACTTCTTCTGTGAAGGCCCTGACAGTATCTAAGGCTTAGTAAGCCACACCACCTCAGCTGCCACTGCTCAGCTCTGTGGAAGCAGACACAGACACTACGTAGAGAATGACTGTGACTGTATTCCAATAAAACCTTACTTACAGACAATAAGATCTGATTTTTGAAGTTTCCTAGACACAGACCAAACTGCAAGGTTGGACGTGACTAGAAAAGACATTTATTATTCTGCAGTTTTTTCAACCATTTAAAAATGTAAAAATAGGCCGGGCATGGTGGCTTATGCCTGTAATCCTAGCACTTTGGGCGGCCGAGGCAGGTGGATTGCCTGAGCTCACCAGTTCGAGACCAGCCTGAGCCAGACCTAGACCATGTATCTTAAAAAAAAAAACAAAAAAAAAAATGGGTGTTATGTTGGGCAC
Source organism: Perodicticus potto (assembly GCA_963574655.1). Taxonomy (NCBI): domain Eukaryota; kingdom Metazoa; phylum Chordata; class Mammalia; order Primates; family Lorisidae; genus Perodicticus; species Perodicticus potto. The sequence continues at coordinate 8,464 of CAUYRH010051153.1, read as the reverse complement.
CTCACCCTCAGGAGGCTGAGGCAAGAGAATCACTTGAGCCCAGGAATTTGGGTTGCTATAAGCTATGATGCCACAGCACTCTACTAGGGGTGACAAAGTGAGACTCTCAAAACAAAATAAAAATAAAAATAGCAGTGTAAAAATCACTTGTAGCTCCTGCACCATACAAAAACAGGCAGCAGCTGGGACTTGGCCTGCAAGGCATAGTTCATAGACCCCTGGTTTACATCACTCAGGGCATTCCACCGTAAAGAAACATTTTGGAGGCTTTTGCAAAATAATTTGTCAGGAGGTGAGGAAGGCTTGACCTACATGGTTGTATTGGGTGAAGAGGAGAATTCCAGATGTGTTTCAGGGCCAGGGTGCAGGACGGGGAGGCGCACAAGGTGCAGGGTAGGAGACACAGGGGACGCAGGGTGACTCAGCGCTGCTGCCATTGGGAAGGAGGGCACTGGAAGAGGCAGGAGTTCTCACTGGGCCACTTGGAGCTGGTTTCAGATCACATCTCCATGGACTTAGTCAGACTTGATTTGGAGCCCAGGAAGTGGGATGTCTCCACAACTAGATTTTTCCAGAGCCTGTTGCTTACAAACTATATGACCTCATGCAAGTTACTTCTGTTCCATTTTTTTTTTTCTTGTCTCCTTAATGGACATAGCGTTTCCCACACCTCCTCTGTCAAGACAGTGGTGAGGAGCAAGTGACACCCCACTTGACTGCACTTGAACCTGGTAAGGAATTCCTGACAGGTTCCACACCTCAGCAACCCCTGCCCCAACCCAGACCACCAGCTCCCACTCCACATGATTAAGGGGTGAGTCCTTGGGTTTTGTGAGTTAATAAAGGAGCCATACATACTCACTCAGTGCACAGCAAAACTTTCTGGAAGCCTCCTTTAAAGTACTCTGTCCTTTCTGTGAACTCCTTCTCTGCTGCAGGTGCCTCGACCACCAGGAGCTTGCCGCATTTGTTTTCTCCTGTACTCACCCTCTCCTTAGGCCCTCACTTACCCACTCAGAAACCCCTGGCTAGGGTTGAAGATAGGGGGACCCTTGTGGTAATGGAACTGTTTTGTATCTTTTTTTTTTTTTTTTTTGAGACAGAGTTTTACTTTGTTGCCCTCGGTAGAGTGCTATGGCCACACAGCTCACAGCAACATCCAACCCCTGGGCTTAGGCGATTCTTTTGCCTCAGCCTCCCGAGTAGCTGGGATTACAGGTGTCTGCCACAATACCTGGCTATTTTTTGTTGCAGTTTGGCCGGGGCCAGGTTCAAACCTGCCACCCTCGGTATATGGGGCTGGTGCCCTACCCAGTGAGCCACAGGCGCTGCTCTTGTATCTTTTTTTTGAAACATAGTCTCTCTCACTCAGTTACCCTGAGTAGAGTGTGGTGGTGTCACAGCTCACAGCAACCTCAAACTCTTGGGCTTAAGCGATTCTCTTGCCTCAGCCTCCCGAGTAGCTGGAACTACAGGCACCCACTATAATATCCTGCTATTTTTAGAGACTGGGTCTCGCTCTTGCTCAGGCTGGTCTCGAATTCCTTAGCTCAAGCAAGCCACCTGCCTCGGCCTCCCTAAGTGCTAGGATTACAGATGTGAGTCCCAGCACCCGGCCTGTTTTGTATCTCGACTGTGGTAGTGGATACACAAACCTACATGTGCGATACAGTGGTGTACCAGGGTGTCCAACCTTTTTCTTTTCTGACATACACTGAAAGACGAACCATCATCTTGAGCAACACATTAAATACACAAACACTAATGAAAGCTGATGAGCAAAAAAAGGTTCTGTGCATAATTTTCATAATATCTGACACCACTGATGAGCCAAACAGCCTTCAAATAATCTGAATGTGGCCTGTGGGCTACAGGTTGGACACCCAGACAGTAGGCCAAAGCATAGTGCATGTGCCTCCCCCCAGAGTACGAGTGCAAGTGGAAGAAATTGGAACAAGATCCTTAGATTGTATGAAGCACATGCTTTGTTATGAGGTTGCACCTATAGTTTTGTGAGATGTGAGGAAGGGCACACAGGATCTCTCTATACCATTTCTTCTTCTTCTTTTTTTTTTTGTAGAGCCAGAGTCTCACTTTATCACCCTTGGTAGAGTGCCATGGCATCACACAGCTCACAGCAACCTCCAGCTCCTGGGCTTAGTTGATTTTCTTGCCTCAGTTTCCCGAGTAGCTGGGACTACAGGCGCCCGCCACAACGCCCAGCTATTTTTTTGTTTTGCAATTCGGCCAAGGCTGGGTCTGAACCTGCTACCTTCAGTATATGGGGCCATTTCTTTTCTTTTTTTGAGACAAAGTCTCACTTTGTTGCCCATGGTAGAGTGTCACGGAGTCACAGCTCACAGCAACCTCAGACTTTTGGGCTCAAGTGATTGTCTTGCCTCAGCCTCCCAAGTAGCTGGGACTACAGGAGCCCGCCACAATGCCTGGCTATTTTTAGAGATGAGGTATGGCACTGGCTCAGTCTGCTCTCAAACCTGTGAGCTCAAGCAATCCACCTGCCTCAGCCTCCCTGAGTTCTGGGATTACAGAACTCTGAGCCCCCACACCTGACCTTTATCATTTCTTACAATGCCCTCAAAATGAAAAGTTTAATTGAGGCTTGGCACCCGTAGCTCAGTAGTTAGGGCACAGGCCACATACACGGGGCTGGCCAGTTCAAACCCAGCCTGGGGCTACTAAACAACAATGACCACTGCAAAAAAAAAAAATAGCCAGGCGTTATGCCAGGCGCCTGTAGTCCCAGCTAATTGGGAGGCTGAGGCAAGAGGATTGCTCAAGCCTAAGAGTTGGAGTTTGCTGTAAGCTGTGATGCCATGCACTCTATTAAGGGGGACATAGTGAGACTCTGTCTGAAAAAAAAAGAAAGAAAGAAAAGAAAAGAAAAGTTTAATTGAATGAGAAAACACAACCAAAAACACTCTGGCTTAGAAACTCCACTCACCGAGTTAGAAGCTAACCTAAGCTTGAGAGCAAAATTCCACCTTTGGGTTCATTACACAATTTTCTCTAATAATATCTGAAATTGTTTATTAAATAAAAGTTAACAAATATATCCCCTCACTAGCCAAACATAACCACCATATTTTAAACCTGAAGAGCTTTAATAGACTCACCCCAAAATAGGAAAATCCTTTTAAAAATTTGGTCTTATGGTTAAACCAGCATGAACTGAGCACCAACTTGTACCAGACTCTGCTAAAAGCCAGGGAGAGTGCGGGAGAGCCCGGGTCTGAGGGCTACTGGGTGGATGACGAGAGGGAGGTGCGGGTGGAGGTGGAGGTGGAGGAGATGTGTGCTGGAAAAGTTCTCCAGGTGGTTAAAATATGAGAACCCTCTCGGGCTCCTTGCTCCCATAATTGAGAATAAAATTGGGTGCTTTGGGTTTGAGGCACCGTCTCAGCCTCCCAGTCCCAGTCTAGAAGCCCAAGGCTTCAGATGGCAAAGGGTGAGAATGAAAGTTACTATAATCCAGTTATGCATTGTTGCCGCCCAGACTGTTCATCTGCCCACTGCTTGGGAGAAAACCACTGTCCAGACACAGTAGGGTCCACAGCAGAGAGTTTATTCTGTATAGCACTAAGTGGGGAGGCAGGAGAATTCTCTCAAATCTGCCTCCCCAAGAACTGGGGACAAAGTTTTTGAAACAGTTTGGTGGGGGCCGGGTGAGGTGACTCTGTAATCCCAAAACTCTGCAGCAGGCATTTAAGGTTGCTGTGAGCTACGACTTCAGGGCACACTCTACCCAGGGTACAGAGTGAGACTGTCAGAAAGGAAGGAAAGAAGGAAGGGAGGGAGGGAGAGAGAGAAAGAAAAAGAGAGAGAGAGAAAGAAGAAAGAGAGAAAGAAAACAGTTTAGTGGGCAGGGTCTGCTGATTGGTTGGTTTCAGGGCAGAGCAAGCCGTCCTTTGGTGTGGGCCTCTGTCTGGGTGGGCCAGCCCATCCACTGGAATGCAGTTCCTTGGATGGGGGTCTAAGACCAGCTGAGTCCGTTTTTTATTCTGAGTGGGTGAGTCAGTCCACTGGAATGCAGGACCTGGAAGACATCTCCAAAACTACCCCTAGATTCCAAACAGGTGGTATTATTTATGGAGAAAAATTAAAAATCTTTACAACTACTTGCTGTGCCCTCTAGAGTAGCAATTATAGAGAAGCAAACAAGGGGACAGTGACTATTATCAAGCAAACGAGGGGACAGTGGCTAATTATTGTCATTATTTTAGCTAAGCATGTTCCTTCACAGAGTTTAATTATTATCATTATTTTAGCTGGGCCTGTTCCTTCAAAGAGTTTTGGGTCTCGCCTTGCACCCCTTCCTTAATTTGTAAGGGTGGTTTCACAATCTCTTTGCCTAAATCTGATTTCTAAAGGGTGTTCTTCAGACTCTAGTTCCACAAGAGACTTACAGGTGTTCCTTGAACGAAAAGCCCCACAGTCAGGAAATTTCGGAAACTGCATACTATTTTTCTCTGTAAATTTCTCCTTGGAAATTGACAAGGTGTGCAGAATTGAAAAGGCCAGACGGTTTATGCAATAAATCTGTTTAATTGTGTTTAAATCAGCAATTCTCCAGTTTGTTAGATGACTGTTAGTATGGTACTGCTTCCCCAGTGTTTGGAGGAAAGCACTTTCGCTGTGATTTAACAGCACCCGCTATGCACCAGGCATTGCACCATCTTGCCACAGGGGTGAGAGTTCAGAACATCTTCCCTGTGCCTCCCCTTTCTCTGCTGCCTCCAGAGAGGCTGCAGTTTTAAGCCTTTCCAGAAAGGGGAACTATTTTTAGGTGGGTTCAAGCCCTGGGGTTAAGGAGCCATCAAGTAGTATTATGCAATAAATAAAGGGGAGGTGTTTTCTGGGGGAGGGGGCAATATCCTAAGAGAAGGAGGGACCCTCCCTGAAAGGAGCTCAGAAGGGCAGACTTGACTCAAGACCACTAAAGGAGGATTATTTGAAACCCAGCCCCTGATGGCAGCAGAGTCTCCCCACCCCCTGTGACCTAGGAAGGCCTCCCCACCATTCTCACAGTTACTACCACCATCTGTACCCAGGCCTCCGCTGGTTGCCCTTCCTGCAGGCAGTCAGCCTGGCCCAATGAACGCAAGCAGAGGCCATGCTTTGTGTAAGGCACCTTTTACTTCCCACGCAGTCCTCCCTACCCTCTACCTTTCCATACCCTCAAACCCCAGAAAAGAGCTGTGTGATCCTAAATTCTTAACAGGGTGGAGGCCTGAGGTGGGTATTTGGAGGACTGAACTAAACCAGTTCAAGATCTCCAGAGCTACGTCAGTGCTAACTAGCTCCTCTGCAAGGTTAACATTATTATCCCCATTATACAGATGAGAAAACTGAGGCCCAAGCAGTTTTAAGTGATATTCCTGAAAAAAAAATTTTTTTGAGACAGAGTCTCACTGTGTTGCCTTCAGTAGAGTGCCGTGGCGTCACAGCTCACAGCTACCTCCAAGTCTTAGGCTTAAGTGATTCTCTTGCTTCAGCCTCCTAAGGAGCAGGGACTATAGGAGTCTGCCACAACACACAGCTATTTTTTGTTGCAGTTGTCATTGTTGTTTAGCAGGCCCGGGCTGGGTTGGAACCCACCAGCTTTGGTCTATGTGGCTGGTAACATAAACACTGTGCTACGGGCACCGCCAAGATTCCTGAAATTTATATAGCTACTTAGAGGCAAAATAATTTGAACTCAAGTGCATCATACTTAAAAGCCTGGGTTCTTGACAGTAGACAGATGCACCCCATCCCAACTGAGGTTCCAGGACTGTCCTTCAGTACACGCGCCACCACCCTTGGTCCCCTCCCCCAGCACAGCAGTTGGACTTCTCCAAAGCAGTGGTTTCCAAATCTCTACCTCTACTTACTTTTTTACATCAGCAAATATTTAATGGGACTCTGTTATCATGATCCACTGTTTATTCCACAGGACAGCTTCACAACCTCCTCAAATGGCAAATAGTTTAGGAAGTTTCAAATTAAAATCATACCAAAAAAGCACAAAGATAAAGATGCCAATATCCATACTTTCACACCCAAGAAATCCCCTCTGTGGAATATTTTGGCATTTTTGCTCTTCTGCCTGTATTTTACGTTTATACTTTTAAACATTACATAAATAATGAATGCAGTGTCCCTTACCAAAAACTTGTAGGCATACTGAATAGACCTGACCTCTACCACTATCCCATTCTAATCCCCCCACTACTGCCAGGAGAAACACATTTATGAATTTAATAAGTAGCACTTTCCAGTTGTTAAAAATGCATTGCATGTAGGTAACTGTGTCCACAGAAACTAAGTAGCTTGGTTCTATGGCTTTATTTACACATACCAGTGCAATGCTGCACACACCGTTTGGCACTGTGTTTTTTTCACTCATTATTGTTTTTTGAAATCTACCCATGTTGATACATGCTGTTCCATCTCATTTCTTATACCTGCTAAGCAGGGTCAGAGGCCAGACATTAGGGGCCCATCCAGCTTCAAGGATTGGAGAGAAGAATTTGGACTTCACTGTTTTCTTTCAAGGTTTCTTGATGGTGCAGAATTCACTCATCTCCGCGATCCAGAGCTGCCCCTTCCTCTACCCAGTGGGGTAGGGTGGGGGTGCCTGTCTTTTGCAGCATCATATAAGGACTGAGGATTCTGCATGGTTTGAAAATAAAGGAATTTGGGTTTACCACTTGGAGGTGGCTACAGCTGCTCCCAATATTCTTACACGGGGGTTCGTAATCATTTGCTATACCTTAGAAACAGGCACTTCCCTATTTTGTTTTTGGCCCGTGAACACTACCCAAGATTCTAAGTCATCAGTCTGGCAAAGATCTGAGGCAAGTATCAGAGGATGGCAGCCCAGGTATATGCCATAGCCTACTGAGCCATCCTTCTTTGGTGAGGCACTGAGGTTGCTGTTGCACTGAATGACCTTGCATGGGACTCCCTGCATCCTGAACGTGTATTTGACTAGCAGTAGAACCACCACTGAATTGCCAGCAAAGCCCCTGAACTCTTTTGTTCCCAGACCAGCACTGGTAAGGGTGCTCTTTCCCCACATCAATGATAGCACCAGAAATTGTTAGACTTTAAAACTTTTTACTTGGCCAGGCACAGTGACACGCTTCTAGGACTCTAGGAGGCCAAGGTAGGAAGGTCAGGAAGATCCCTTGAGCTTGAGCGTTTGAGACCAGCCTGAGCAAGAGCAAGACCCCACCTCTACTAAAAATTAAAAAATTAGCTGGGCATGATGTCAGGTACCTGTAGTTCCCAGCTACTTGTAAGGCTGAGCCAGAAGGATTGCTAAATAAACAAAACAAAAAACCAAAACCAAAACATTTTTTATTCAGTGCCCTGCATTCACAGTTGTTCAAGACAAAAACAAAGCAAACAAAACAATAACAAACTCACATCCACAAGAACAAATGTAAAATCCACCCTCTCGGCCAGGCGTGGTGGGTCACGCCTGTAATCCTAGCACTCTGGGAGGCCAAAGTGGGTGGATAGCTTGAGCTCACAAGTTCGAGACCAGCCTGAGCAAAAGTGAGACCCCCCCCCCCATCTCTACGAAAAACTGAGGCAAAAGGTTCGTTTGAGCCCAAGAGTTGGAGGTTGCTGTGAGTTATGATGCCATGGCATTCGACCCAGGGTGACAGCTTGAGACTCTGTCTCAAAAATAAATAAATAAATAAAATCCAACCTCTCTCACCATCTCTCCACCAGTGCAAAAGCCACCATGGGTCTTGCTCCATTCTCATCCATTCCCCACACAGCCGCAGAGTGCTTTCTGTAAATCAAACGTTTCAGAACTTGAGACAAGAGAATAATATCATGAAAAGCCTCCTTTATCAATTATTCAGCTTTATCAATTTTTGACGTGTTGTTTTAGTTACTTCCTGTGCAGGTTTTTATACTTTTCCTGCAAATTTATGTAGTAACTACAACCATAAACAACATTTAGAATCGTTTTGCATATTCTGGAACGTTTTATAAGTGGCATTATGCAGTAGGCATTCTTCTGCCTCTTGCTTGATTTAGATCCTGTGGGTTTAGAGGCATCCTCGTTGATATATGCAGCTCTTGTTCATTTACTCTAACTGCTGCCGTGTATTCTGTTATATGGATACATCACAATTTATCCGTTCTCCTGTGATTCGGGTTCTCATTACTGCAAACGGTGCTCTGTAAGGGTGAGTGTTCCTGTACGCAGCCTCTTTATGCATATGGATAAGAACATCCCTCGGGAATATGCCTGCGAGTGGAATTGCTGGGTGTGGAGATAAACCCCTCAGCTCTGCTACGTGTTGCTGAATTGCTCTTGAAAGTGTTTATACCAGTTTACACTCCTAGAAGTACCTTTATAACATTAAATGTTTAGGGCGGCGCCTGTGGCTCAGCAAGTAGGGCGCCGGCCCCATATACCGAGGGTGGCGAGTTCAAACCC